>JAOXJJ010000861.1:52127-78791 GCA_025769935.1 Phoenix roebelenii
TTTATTATGTTCTGTTGTATAATACTATGCAATGTCCTTTATGGTAATTTTGTCATGCAAAAGTACTTTCTCAGTTTATTTACCAAACACAAAATAAAGTACCACAGCACTTTATAAATGTAGTTACCAAACAGCAAATAGCTTTTTATAACAGCTCTACTTCAGACAGCTCTACTTCCAACAGCTCTACTGCCAACAGCTCCCCCAAACAGGGGCCTAACTCATTATATTGCCATCAAATATCAGGCCTAATGACCTAGTGCTTATTTGTTTATATTTGTAATGGTAGGTGTTATGTGACATTGTAAAATGCTAGACATGTATGATCCGATATCTCAGAGGTGTTGGAAATGACAAATTGGGAATGCAATATTCCAGTTTTGCCCATGAAAACAATCTGTGGTAACATATTAACTCATTATATTGCCATCAAATATCAGGCCTAAAGACCTAGTGCTTATTTGTTTATATTTGTAATGGTAGGTGTTATGTGACATTGTAAAATGCTAGACTTGTATGATCCGATATCTCAGAGGTGTTGGAAATGAACTTGTACCCTGCAGTGGTGCAACAGACTTTCTAAGAAGTCCATGTGTCCTTTCCACACTAGGCCTTGAATACCACTGATGTTCTTTCTACTGCCACTTGAACAATAATTTTTGATTAAATTAGTAGTTTCCTAATCTTTTAAATTCCACTTCATTAACAATTTTTTGTTAAATATGAAGACCTGCTAAACATTGAATCCTCTTATCTTTAAGTTTATGTGATCACCTTTTACTCCACTTTCAGACTACAACAGAGTGATGAAACACCAATGGTATGGGAAATGCTGCTTTACATTTATGTCCTTTACTCACCAGATTGGCACTATAGGAGTACGATGCCTACATTCTTGTTTCTCTATGGTGCTGCCTTTGCCATGGTCCATTCACTGGTGCGTTTTCAAATAGGATTCAAGGTGCATTACTTTGTATTGTGTCTTCTCTGCATTCCTCGGATGTACAAGTATTACATCCAAACTAAAGAGACAGCAGCTAAGCGGCTCGCCAAACTCTATGTGGCAACAATACTTTTGGGGACTTTATGCTGGTTGTTTGACCGCATCTTCTGTAAGAAACTCTCTCATTGGTACATAAACCCACAGGGTCATGCCTGGTGGCATGTGCTTATGGGATTCAACTCATACTTTGCAAACACATTTCTCATGTTTTGCCGTGCTCAGCAACTAGGATGGCAACCCCAGGTCGCCCACCTATTTGGTTTCTTTCCTTGTGTGAAGATTCAAAAACCAAAGAAACAGGAGTGACAGCAGGAAGAACAATTTTCTGAAGTGTTTGATGCTGGTTTCTTTTTTGACTCTGAAGACATGTTTAATTTTAGCATGCGGGCAAGCAAAGACATTTTGTATATGCACATCAGTGATAAGGACTAGTGGTTTGACTGATTTTGTTAGTTTTCAACATCAACTGGCACTTGCTATGTATCATACTTAATTCTTCAATTTGTGGAGATGGGTTGGAATCGTCTTCTTTTATTTTCTTTGTTTATGCAAAATATGTAGTCTTCTGATTGTAGATTTAAAATTGAATTCATTTTTTTTTTTTCAATCTACCGAATCTTATGGAACAAAGTTTCCTGCTTCCTTGGTTGTACCAAAAATTTCTCGATGATAACTTTGTTGTACAGCTTGTTTTCCTGTTAAAATAGCATCTATTTAGTTGCTCTGATGCACACAATCTGGAGTGCTCCAATGCTTATGCAGTTGTTTTGGCAGCTAGATCTTCTAATGCCTTTATTTGATGTTTGATGGATTCTGAGCTCTGGTGGAACAGAAAAAGGTGATGGATGCTCAACTAAAACTTACATAAAAAGCATTGTCAAGTAAACATTCAGTCTCATGTTTGTATTTCTGGTTCTGCCTCGATAGCTCTTAATGTTGTGATTACTCTGTTTTCCTTTTCTTCCACCTACATAACAGGAAAAGTACTGAATCAAATGTTTCTACATAGCTAGTTGTCCGCATAACTGTGTAGTCATGTCTCTTCATCCTGTAGGAGTTTCTGGGATGGGCAACAACTAGAGCAGTTGTCGAAGTTTTATATTTGGGGATGGCCTCTATACAAGAACAAGTTTGGAAATGTTAGATGCCTTGATTATATGGTACTTTGTCACGCTAATATAAATGGACACGATAAGAAAGAATAGATGTGATTGGTAACTGTGACACCATAGATGATCCTCATGAGCCATTATTTTATGATTAACCATTTCAGATGCTGACCAGAATTGAAGATAAGAAGGTTTGACCGTTATATTGTTGGATTCTTTTTTTTCTTTTGCTTGGCTTAATTTCCTGACATTTTTAAAAGAACCATTTTATTGGCAGCTTGTATAAGATATGCGGCTAAGGTTTTTGTCTCATTTGATAAGATTGCTGATTGGCTTGCTGGTAGGTCGGCCAGGTTACATGAAGACTTCTCGTGGGAATCTAATCTTTTGCTTTCTATGGGTTTTTGATCTACATGTATACTCTGAGTTACATCTTCTAAGAAGATCATATAACTTCATCAAAAAAAAGGTTCATATCTGTTGCAGGCCTGCTATATCGTGTTAGTGCTTAGGGATCAGACGTGTTCCCATACGACAAATGCGTGAGAATACTGCCAGTGCCCTGACCAATTTCAGTCCAAAAAGTTTGTCTAAACCCAGACATGATCATGACCAATGAATCGATTCCAGCCAAATGCCGAACTTGCTTATGGAACCATTCTCGGATGGAGGCCTGACGACCAACTGAAGACATCCATTTCAACCCTGCTTGAACACACCAAATAAACGCGCGAATTAACATGTAACTAACCCCATGACTCCAGAGAAAGACATGGTTTCCATCCAAAATGGTACCAATTACCAACCAGAGCTTAGCCTAGCAAATTTGGGCTCCCCTTCTCTCGGAGGGATTCTAAGATTCAAATATTCTAGCATGCGTGCAAATGTAGATGCAAAACGGAAGATATGGAGCTTGGGACATGAGCCAAAGTTGGGTCATCTTCTAATGAGGACATATGCCAAAGCTCAAAGACTTGTAGAATATAGGAAAGTAAAGCTTGGCCAAATATCTAGGATGTGTTTATCTGATTAAGTCGTTGAAGTTCTCACCATATTAAGCCACTGTCCATGTCTCATCTTTACCACAAAGCACTTCAATTTATCGGCACGAGTATGGCACACAACCTAATGTGACCCACTGCACCTTGTTTAACAACCATCCTCCATGATCGGATGATGTGGTGCCCATCAAGGAGTCCACAGCACATATCACAGAGCTAACTTACCACATGGGGGCAAATTATACCCTACGCCGTGTACTAACGCGGCTATGCACCATACCAATCAGCTCCTTTTCTATAGCCAATTACCAAGATGAGCGCATGATGAATAAGACCCATAGGAAGGAGACTGGGTGATTGGTGTGGTGCACGGCGACATGGTGCATGCAGCATGGGGTATAATTTTTCTGGAGCTAATCATAACATGTATATGGCATCTGACCCTGGAATATCTTCATATCTTGAATTTGACAACAGACATCGACCATGGTAGGTGATAAGCACGTAGTATTAAATAGAAAACATTGACAAGAAAAAAGGTGTTGAATGAGTCCAAATAGGCTGAATTGACGGGAAGAAAAAGGATACAGGTAAGATGCGTATATACCTCTAAAATATCTTAATATCTTCAGATCTAGAATATGACAACAGAGACGTCAACCATGATAGGAATAAGCATGTAGCCAAAAATAGAGAATATTAGAGGAAGAAAAACAGGTATTCAAAGAGTCCAAACATGATAACTGGACTATAAGAAAACTCGGTTAAGATGCACACCTCGAGCAGTATTGCATGTAATATCAGGTCCCGGAAGCAGAGAAACCTTTAGGTTCCGTGTTCTATCATTGACATGATTTCCACCCCTTCCACTATTAGCATACATGCTTTTATAGAATATTTATAGTAATGAAGCTCAAATTACAGTATTCTTTTCCTCAGATCACTTATATGGATTAAGTATAGGGTAGTTGAGTCTTGTAAATCAGTAAGCACATTCTTCTTCAAATTGTTTATCCGTCAACAATAGTTCGATAACTTGAACAAGTAAATTAGGGGGTGGTGTTGTTTGCCATGAGTATTTCATATACTTTTCTCTCACCCTGTTATCCTCAGAGAGTTCTCTTCTTGGGCATGCAGAATATTAAAACAAGCCCAGTCTTCACTATTACCTCAGAACAGATTGATGAACAAATTTTCAACAGACATTGTCACCAGCTCACCGTCCTTTTCTCCCAGCAAACTCCTCCCAGCATTTGTAACATGGGTTATCCCCAAAAAATATGTTGTTCATAAAAAAAAAACATGGGTTATGAAAACAGATGTTTGCTAAACTTCACAATATAAACTGATGCATTTGCACAACCCAGTACAGAACACATTACACATTTAGTAAGATACATCATCCATACTAAATTGTATCTTCTTGATATAGTTGATTTTGTCAAACCTTGATGCAACAAAGGTAACATCAAGATAAGAAAATGTAGCCTAACAGCTCTACTATCCGAAGAAGTGCTTGGTTATCACCTTGTTATGTCAGCTGCAATAATTGATGAAACAAACAGCATACATCTTCTCTAAAATGTTACATGAAATTTACGGAGCAACAAATATAAGGCATCTTTCCCAAGGCATAAGATCAAGATTCAAGCTAATGCAATAACAAAGGAAATGCCCTAGATAAACACTCCAAAGTCTACAAACTCTACGATATGCAATCCACATGCTTCCTTGTCCAAGGAACATGCAAAACATCCACATGCTTGCACATATGAAGCCATTTGCAGCAAATAGGTGCAGACATGTATGGTTATTAGTAGCCAATGTACAAGAAAAAGAAGGATCAAGGAAATGCTCAAGGATGTCTCATGAAGAGCAGTCACAACCAGTGAGAAGTACCAAGTAGCTGGAGAATAAGAGTCAAAACAGTGTAATGTTGTTGATAGGGTAGCTCTGCAGGTAAGCTAATATGGCACTAAAAAGAGCAGAAGTATCATGGTTTTGTAACCAAAGATAGTGATGAAGAAGTTAGAAATTATGGAATCCAAAAGAACAAAATTGTTTTGGATGACAAGCATATTCAGAGTAGACGGGGAGATAGAATCAGTCCCAAAAGACTTTTTTTAAGTGTGACAAGAAAGAACAACCTGTTTGGACCTATTCAGGTCATAGGGGGAGAAAAGGTTGATATTATACGTATATATACTCAAAGAGCTTTACTCGAGAAGAATATGTATGAATAAGTTCAATGATCTAACAGTGTAAGGGAAGATTTACATTAATTTAGCATGATCTACGCAATATAATTTATCTAATATTTATAGCTGTCTTTCAAATGTTGGAAATCCACATACCAAGAAATCTATGTTTTCTTTCAGGATTCCAGATGACATCTAGAGGGCTATCTTTTTGGTGGATATTAGCCAATTGAAGCTATAGGGCTTATAAGAATGCATCACTGACCCTTACAATGTTAAATGGTCTCAAGGAGTGTAAATGAATGCTTGGATCGCTAGATTTCCTTGAATAAAATGGCCAAAATGTTTAAAAGATTTATAACTCAAAGGATCAAGTAGGAAATTTCCATGCAAGCCTACCAACTAACAGAGTTTGATATTTTGTAGCTCAAAAAGAGAGAGAAAGAGAGAATCAAGTTTATCTCCATCTCGGGATGTGAAGGTGCATATAGAAAGAGAGGAAGATGTAAAGAAGATCTTTGAGGCATGCCTGAAGTTAACAGAATCCTTGATTTGATATAACTGAATACATCCTTGACAACTTGCACGCTAAGAAAATCATTGCCTTTTGTTCATTGTGATTAGATGAAAATACCTCCCTCATAGTGCAGTTAATTACAAAAGCAAGATAGACAAGAAACTTGATAGAATGAAACAGTCCAAGAGACAATAAACAGAAATATGGTTACCTGTCAAGCTTAGGTGCTATGGAAGGCATGCATATACCAAAAGGGAGGTGAAAAATCTAATAAGGTTGCTGTTGATGATTTAGGGTGAGATTTCTTACAGACGTTGTGAGCTAGTTGAGCCAAGATTGAGGACTTTCAAAGACAGCAAAAAATTCCCAAATTTTCACCACAAAAACTACAATTAATCCTAACAATATTACGGGTATCCTAACAAGTTTAATTTTTTTGTTCATATACTGTCAAATATGGGTAATCAAAACCAATCACCTATAATCTTTAGTTTCTTTACAGTAAATTAGATGCCAACCCATCTTGAACTGTGTATAAATTAAGAAAGCTAAATTATATATATTAAGGAAATGGAGTTCAACTTTAACAATTCTTGGAGAAGGAAGAAACTTATGAAACCTCATGAAACCACCAGGTGAACCAACAATGAGGCAAAAGGTGGGGAATGTTTCAATCCTGCTAATACTAGACATCACAAGCATTGTTGAAACCATCCTCTTAAACAAAATTCCATATGCAAGAAAATGGTCCAAATTTTGACACCCTGCCACAAGAAGAAGCATATTTCAAATGGAAATTCAAAACTCCATACCCTCTCCATCTAACCACACCAATAACACCACCCGTGGTACAAGAACCTAAGTGAAAAAAGGCCCTTTCACTTCCCACCCTTTGCTGCTAAATGCTAAATGCCCTTCTCTTCCCTAACCTCTCCCACTCTCCACCCCTCCACGACATGGATTTCTAGATTTGCTCCTCATGGCTTTTATACTTTGTAGGAACATGCATATTCCTACTCATCCACTATCACTCAACAGTCCTCCGTGTTAACAGCAAGCCCAAAAGGAATCAATAAAAAGTGGACAAATAATCTTCTGATAAGGGTTTTTACCAAGCTGATCAGCCTCACTTCTCTTCCCAACAAATACTTGCTCGAAATCTGACATCAAGAAAACCCAACCTTTTTCTCTCTTTGTGGGACCCCAATAAGCAAAGAGTTAATCAGGTGCATACAAACCACAATACATCCATCTACTAAAAAATGCCAACTACTAAACCATATACTAAGCCCCAAAAAATAATACGCTACATTACAGAAGAATCATTCCACATTTCACCGCAAAACAAACAGAAGACATGTTAGCAACACAGTTCAAGAACCACCAAACAGCGGATAATCAAAGATAACATCACATAAGAGCTTCGCCATTGGACTCCAAAGTCCAAAGAGCTTCCGACCGACAACAGAGAACCATATAACTTAAATTATTTAACTAGATAATATATGATTGCTTCACTAACTCCGACAACCATATCGCTCAATAATCGAACTAAAAGAGAGAGATATTAAAAGGGCCATTTCGAAACCCTAGCTAATCCATGTCCATATAGTTAAAACCTAAGAGAAATTATAGAAATTTCTCGCTGATATTTCGAGAAATCATAAAAACTCCGATTAAACAGTAACAGAGTAACGAGTTTTACCAACATCAACTAACTATGCGATGGGATCAGAAGGGCCAGGCACCCCTCAATTTGATTCGAAAAGGAGAAGAAGACGCAGCTCCGTCGTTGGCCGTGACGCAATCGAGGCCGCAGCCGCACTGGGGGCACTCGAAGAAGTTGTCGATGGGGAAGTCAGCGGAGGCGATGCCGACGGAGAACTCAAGCTCGTCGTTGTGGAGGGAGACCTCGATGATGTTGATCCAGAAGAGAAGGATCTTGACGCTGACGCCGCGGAGGTCGGAGAGGCGGCCGGCGGAGATGTGGCCGGAGATGGTGGGCTGGTAGCGGAGCTGGTAGGAACCCTCCAGGGAGAAGCTGCAGGTGTTGTTGAAGTAGGCCGAGAAGTCGCCGGTGTCCGGGTCGAGGTCGTAGCCGGAGCAGCCCTTGGGGAGGAGCCCGATGGGAAAGTTATACGACTCCAGCACCTCGTAGGCGCTCGGCTTCGTGTCATCGGAGGTGGAGGAGGTTACCGCGTAGGAGGAGGAGGCGAGGGAGAGGGAGAGCAGGAGGAGGACGGAGAAGCGGAGGAGCGACCTCATGGTTTCTTGCCCGTCGCCGTAGGACATCATGGTTCCTTTTTATCTTTTTTTCTCTTGGTTGTTTGTTTGGTTCTGTGGTTTTATCTCAGTTTCCGTGGTTTTTATCCACCGAGATGCGATCGTTTCCTGATTGGATTTGAAGGGGGTGAGGAGTAGAAGGGCGTGGCGCCGTGGGGAGCGAGAGAGTCACGAGATCACGTGCTCCGAAATCGGTTCCCGTTTGGGTTTGGTAGGTAGGGGAAGACTCGAAGGTTGTGGGTATATTTTCAGATTGTCTTACCAAAACCTCACCTTGCACTGATGGCATAGGACGTGGCATAAGGTGATTGGTAGTCAAGGTAAATCGAGGATCACGCTTGGTCTTTGGTATGATCACGTGTCTAATCGTCGTGTTATCACGTATCCCAGAGCATGAATGGTGATAGTTTGTGCGGAAGGCGTAAAAACCAATCTATAAAGTAATGGAGAAGAATCTTTGGGCAGACTTACGGGCAACCTGATCCGATGGAGAAGAATCTTTGGGCAGACTTACGGGCAACCTGATCCGATTTGAGTTATATCCGGGGTGGAAGGCAACTCAACCATAATTATTGGCTGGATACAACAGAGCGCGAATGAGATGGACGACAACTACCTGCTGCTCAAAAATATTCGAATGATGGTGAGTGGGGGATGATCTTTCAAGTAAAGCATGTGTAACGAAGCAGCAAAGTGGGTAGTCTTTTTTGTGGCTAACTATTCTAAAAAGATCTTTTGGTTGAGAGAGAGAATTATCCGGTGCATTTCGGAACTTATTATCTTTTGATATTTTTAGGTGTATTCGTACCCGCCGTGTATGATATATCTACTTCAGTAAAAAAAAAAATAATAATAATAATAATAATAATAAAGGAGAAGAATAATCGAATGTCAAGTAAAAACTTGTCCGTTAAATTATGTCCACCGCGACACCATTTAATTTACTATTTCATACAAATATTAATGATGAAGTAAAGGACTTTAATTGGCATCAACCTACTATGTACTTTACTGAGTTCAAGCTATCAATGTGATTATACAGTGATTACCACATGCATCATATAGCAGTACACCATATCTATTATCTTGCTATCTTTATATAGTTCAATCGACGAGGTGATTGGCATGGTGAATAAATTTTTTTTTGCTGGAATCTTGATCACCATCAGTATTTTGGCCTTGCTTTTTAATTATATATATATATTTGTATTTGGGGCTAAGAGAGCAGCTGGGAAGCTGCGCACAGGGCATGTGAAATCCATGGTCACGTACCGTGGGCCACAAACTGTTCCATTTTTTGATGTTCGTCAGTCCTCATCACGTGTTCGTCCGTTCCAACCGCAGAGAAGCAGAGAGGGTCGCTGTAAGCATCTCCAAGCATTTAGTAGCGCTACAGTACTTGTTTCCAAGGTGGCAAATAATTTTTTCTGGATGTTTTCATACGTGTGGTCGATAAGCCCAAAAGCTAGAATGCGTTAGCTGCACTGCTATTTGTTTGCTATATCCCTTTCTAAAAGCAGTATCAACTAAAGTAAATTTAGATTGAAATAGTCGTATCAAATACTTGATAGAAATCGTAGTGTCAAATGCCTGCTATCCAGTTCGATTTTTATTTGAAATAAAGCGTGGGGAAAAAGAATTTGCTGATTGGGTGTCAAGGCACCAAGCTTCAAAGCCACATGGCTATGGTGGTATAAAATAGGGATTGAAGTACTAGTGATACGCATGGCATAACAGTGTCTCGTGATAGTATTAGTGCTTTATTATGAGAACTCATATGAACATATGTTTAGTTCCACATCGGTTATACATTCGATTGATCTTGGATACTTATACAAGGCCAAGCAATCCAAATAATGCCTTCTAATTAGTTTTTTTTGGATAAGATCATAGATTATGACAAATAATATCAAAGCGAATCCGGCCCATAACCTATTTGAACTAGTAAATATTGCAGCACGGATCCATGGAGGCTAACCAAAAGCCGATCATGATCCTTGTGATTAAATTTAAATTGATTTAAATCCTTAGGTAAACAAAAACGCTAGGTCTTAAACGAGAGGAGTATGTGAGAATCTATGCGAACATATATTTAGTCTTACATCGACTACACACTAGGTAGATCTTGAATACTTTTACAGAGTTAAAAAATTTAAATAACAACTTTTGCTGGCATTTTAAATAAGATCGTAGGTTGTGACATTTATATTATCTAGTTTCACTTTTTATATCATACCGAACTCATGACTCACATACACACATATGATATACATAAAACCATGCACTAACACTCATGAAATAAAGAACATGCGGACCCTAAATTCAAAAGGCAGCATATAATATCTTCCCTAAATTATAGAAAATATATATTTGTAATTGGTATTAACATAGAAAGAACTAGATATACTCAAAAACAATAGTTTTACATCAGATAGATTAAAAAGTTTTATATTTCTTATCTAAACATCTGAATTTTTAGATAGTATCTTAATATGTATCAAAATCTTCCAATTTTCTTTAAGCTACTAGAATTTCAGTTGGGCGTACATACGAAGTAGGTCCGTAGCCATCTTCGAAGCCATTGTCACTTTCCTGTCAACAGACATATTTTTTTTTTTTTATCTACTTTATGATAAGTTCGTCACGGGTGTACCATCAATAATATTATGTCTGTACCATCCATTCGTCCGTTTCTAAGCCCATTTTCTCCTTCCCATCCATGAGATACCCATTCTGTTTTATCAATTTTGTGGTAATTTTCTTGCATGGGCACCATCAACAGTGTATATCATCACTCAAGATTTATTAAATAATGAAGTAGCGTAGTTATGCAAGTTCAATTACACATTGCAAGTTTATGTACAAGTATAACACACACGTACACATGTCTACGATTATAATTTTATTTTTCCATACATAGAATTACCAGCATAATTTCAAATTCCAGTAGGACATCGCGTAGATGCCGGGCGCCGTAACATTCAAGTACCTAGACAAATATTCTGATTGGTACATCCTAAGATATCCCTATTCCAAGTATCAGGATGGCGATATATTCTGTTCCATAGAAAAATTGAGACGGCCTGTCTTATAAAATTTAAAATCTTAATTATATATATTACGTAGTTTCACTGCGATCATGTATTGTATTTGCAGGTCACGAGCTAGGCCCAGTCGAAATAAATCCATATCAGGGTGCAAATATTGGGCCATTAGGCTGATTGAATTCCTTGTTAAGTTGGACCGGGGAGGCCTTGGACAGGCCTGGACTGGATCATCTCGGACCATCAAGAAGCCTCCCTGTTTTGCCTTTCGTCACCAAAAACAACGTGGTCCACAGTACACATAAGGCTCTGATCATGGTTGTTTAGTGCTCTGTTGCGAAGGCAGCATTACAATCAGGTTCCTCTTTGAGAAAATAACAATCAGGTTACTATTATGTTAACTGATTGACTAAAGTTGCTATACTAGATCATGAGATTGCTATGTAGCTTCTCTCTCAAAAAATAAATAAATAAAATATAAAAAATATTGCTAAGTAGCAAATGCCATCTTTAGGATCTAATAGATAATCCTATGAACTATGAAATATGATCAACCATTGATTTTCTGAGATGTCTGAGAGGAAGATGATCGAACTCTTTGGATAGGTCTCTCCTGCAAAGCTATGAGATTCATTGGACCAGTCACAAGAAGCTCAGGTTTTGAAGAGATGATAAATTAAGGAGCAAAAAGTGGAATTAAACATCTATACTCTGCTACATAAATGGAACCAAGCTCTACACCTATTTCAGGTCTAACCTCCATGGGTTATATCCACTGCATCGATGGTCACCAGTGAACGCTTCTTGCAAATGATACTACAAAAGAACTCCCTTTTTGATTCTCAATTGTTTGATGCACACAACTCATGCATAATTTGACATCATTTACACAACTCACCTTTCATTACTAAAATATAGTGGAATGGCATGAAGTAAGCTTTTTGAATACCATTTGGATGGACTCAAGGAATAATAAGGTAAAAGAAATTTAAAGTTTATATCCATGAGAACAGAAAGAGACATAATGTAATGGCTAAAATCCCAGTTGATTGGTTGGCATGTTTTTGAGTATCTATTGAATATATATAGCTTGTACAAGAGTGATTATAGAAGAAAAAAATAAGAAAAAAATTACAGCAATAATTCAAATTTTAAAATTTAAAATTTAAATTTTAAATAAGAAGAAGATTATGACAATAATTCGAATTCAAAAATTGAATTTGAATAGAGAGAAGTTAAGATATGTTATTAAGAACGACAACTTAAGACCACAACCACTTCATTGCATTGATGACTATAAAGGGCTATGATGATGATAGGATTGCTTTAGATGATGCACCAATCTAGACATGGACGGACGTTATGCAAATGGAGCTATTGACAACAATGATGAGGCATTGTTTGACACTCCTATTGTAGAGTGTGGGACGACGCATGCAGACATCCAAACATTCATTAGAATGCATAGTAAAAGTATCTTCATGTACAAAATAACTTGGACTTTACCTCGATAGGGCAAATACCGTATCAAGGATTGTTGATACAATGCCCCAGTCCCATACCTAGGTGCGATTAATACCTCCCAATAGGATCTTTGGTGGGTTTAACCTTCATAGGAGAGCTGCTAAATTTAAATATCTTTTTAGGGAAGAGAAATGTTTTCCTCTCTTCTTTCTCCCCCTATTAGACTTGTGTGGAAGGTATCTTGAATTTTTCTCTTTCATCATCTTGATGAATTTCTACTACCAAAATCATTTAATGTATTTGGATGGACTAACCCCCTCGTTTCTACAAGCAGGCATGCATGCTTTAATTCAAGCACACATACGCATGCACGTGCATATACATGCGCACGCACGCAGAACAAAAGGAAAAGAAAAGAAAAGAAAATCCTGATCATATACATTCTTGGTTTTTTATACATGATAGAATCGAACTGAGGCAGAGCAAGTCTATGATCTGCATGCATATATTTTGTTCTTATGAGGAAAGTGAATTATCCAACTTGGAGTTGGTCAATATCATGTTCGATCCGTCTCAACTTAGGCCCATAAGGATCTCATAATCAAAATATTTATGCCAAACATGTTTGATTTCATTAAAAAAGAAATACATAGGGGACGAAAACTACCATGGGTCACATTGGTCATGCAAAAAGTTTTCACGGCGACATGGCACATCATAATTCAATCAGCTCCAAAATTTCATACACGAATTCCTCATGAGTAGCACTAATCCTTTTGCGCCATTTGGCATGAAGAATTTTTTTTATGATGCTTTCGCAGCCATCCATTCAATCAGAAAAGAAAGAACCCGAGCCCGAGCTCATCAGGACTCTGTAGCATTGCTTGAATAAGCACAAAATTGAACTATATAATTTTTTTATATATATACTTTGATGAATACTTCATTTACTTAATGAAGTAGGAGAGTTCTCCTCCCCTCTTTTGTCAATGAAGAAAGGGAAAATCTTTTATTTGTTGATGCTTTCTACAATACATATAACAACGTCAATCATAGCAACCCACATTAAATTCTTAACAAGAGCAAATCCAATAACTAAATTCTTATTCCCCTCACACCTAAAATAAAAGATAAATATTGAAGTCAAAGGGGAAGCTTAAAGCCTTCTAGGTCTAGCCCTCTTCTTCATCATGCCTGCATGCACCATCTGGCTCGAGGAGTCGCTGCTGTTGCGATCGTCCTTCGACTGCCTCTCCTGAGTGTTTTGACACCTTTGTATTCATGTAGATCGTGTAGAGAACCAACTGAATGGTGCCCAAGAAGAAACCAATTCCATTTGGTATCTGCAAGTAAGCATATCATTAATGCAAAGTTGTGTACTTATTTTAGATTCTTTCAATCAAAGAATTAGACCTAGATCTTGATCTTTGCCGTGTGCTGAAACCCAGGCCAGTTATATTGCACTATAGATCAGCAGGATGAATTATACAACAAGAAACCAAAAGAAAATGGCAAAATTTTGTACCTTTGAAGAAATCTCTGTATTTGTAACAAATGTACAAAATTGAAGGATCCATATTCTTTTTCTATTAGAATAAACTGAATTCTACTTTTAATTTTCAAAGTTTTCTCTTATAAAGCATAAATAATCTCTTATGCTCTTCATTTCTATGATTTTCATCATATGCTATGGAGAGCATTTTTGTCAATTTATGTAAATTTACAGCATGGGAACACTGGGCTAATGCAATATGTAGTGTCTTTTGTTTTAGGAAGCAATATATAATATCATAAGGCATTTAATTTGATATGAAAAAGGGAAAATTTAGTTTGTAAGCAAAACAAGGTACAAACACGAGCGTTATATAGTTATGCTTGGCTAATGACACTAGAGAATGTTGTCAATGAAGAATCTAGTATGAATATATATATATATATATTAATATATATATATATATATATATTGAGCAAAGATTCTAGTGTAGACTTTCGCAAAGCAAAAGAACTCATACTAGCTCGTTAAGATTCACCAACAATCTACCTAAAGTATGTGAATAGGAAGAATAGGAAGATAAAACCTCTTTTGATAGGTCTATTTCATAAATCTACAGTCGCATACGAACAAAACAAAAGCAGAGACACAAGCATGTAATAGTAGAAATCAATATTTTGGAGAACTAGGATGGTTGGAGTCGAAAGATATTTTCACATAAAACTCAAGTTTGAAGAGATATATTCGTGACCAAATACCTTCTAATGAAAATATTTATGTACACATTATTTTGCATATTGTTTATCTAGACATCTGAGTCTTTCAATGTCTCTACTCTCCCATGCATATATACACTTTAGATACTCTCATCTTCAATACATACACAAATTTACTTTTTCTTTAAGTGAGAAAAATCACAGCCAACCATGCTTTCACTCACTCTAGCAATATTAGCATTAAAAAAGAAGTCATGCATAATAGTTTGACCCTAGCTCCACTGTGACTTGGGAATCATACTTCCTCTTTCACTCCAATTTTACCCCAAATCCTTGTAGTGGCTTTTTCTCTCATTGTCACAAATTGCAGCATAAATTAGTCATTTTCAGTGACTCATCTGTATCTATCACACATCTTGCCTGCTTTTGCTTAGGAAGGAGTAAGATCTCCTTTTACGAAAGTTCTGTATATCCAATCTCAACTAGATGGGAAGCTAAAGATAGGGTAACATATTTTTTCTAAAAAGCAAAATGGAATAACATTCTCTGACAGTTGGACTAAATAAAAGAGAGAGAGAAATCATTTCACCAGTAGTTCCAGGAAATCACCAATCTGCCCGAGGAACTGCTAATTGAAAACTTAATCATCAATCTACCAAGGGAACCGCTAATTAAAAATTTAGGCACTGAAATATTATGGGAGTGCTTTCTCAGAAAAAATATTATAGGAATAAATTCTCTCTGCTGATGTCCCAACATACCCATAATACGGCCTTTGGTGCAACCACCTCCAATGGGGTCACTATGGTCGTCTCCTCCGACACATAGGAGCGGTTCATAAGCCTTTTCTATTTATCTATCTGTCTATCTATCTATCTATCTATCTATTTGTTCATATTTGGCTATGCACCTTGACATGCAAATATGTAATGGCACGTGTGAATTTTGACATAAACATAACAAGTTTCCATATATTATGACAGAATGATATATATAATTGTGCTTATAAGAGTAGCTTCTTTCGGATAAATGATGTGGGAATAATTCAAGTACTTCAGAAAACAATGCCTAAATTAATTTGAAATTAGGACCTTCTCAAATGAAAGGGTTTCCTAAATGTGGGATTAGTATCATGCTTACTCTCTGTGCATAACTCCTCTCATCAACATTTTTTGGTGAGAACTAGCTCATCAACTTACTGCATAATGGCAACCTTGCCTCTCTGTCTGAAAAGAGGCGTCGCATAGCTTGGCAAATGAGAACAGTGTGCTGCTTTCTAGCTATAGAAATAGAGCTAATCATCCTGGTCATTTTTCTCAAAAAAATTGCCACTATAAATTCAGCTTGTTGATTAAGCACTCTCAAATCCACTTAACTAATGGTAAAAGAATTTTTCGCATTCATTTAAGGTGCAGCCTCTGTTTGCATTTCCCTAGCTATATCAAAGTAGTTTTCATGCATGATCTGGCTGTAGGATATCATTCAAACAAAGCAGCTAGGAACATGAGAATCCTGACAATTAATACAAGCCTTACTAGCTCAATGACCAAAGGAGTTCTAGCATGTTTCAATCAAAATACCTCCATTGCTGCTCATCGGAACAGAAGGAATAAGTGATATTAAAGCGTAACTTTCCCTAGACAGAGTTGCTTCTTATGAGTCGTAGAATTTAATAGGAATTTCAGCAATAGAGGCAAGCTTGGGCATAATGATAAGATTGCTCCATAAGTTTGAAACACAAAATCAGCCTCTACTCACGTAGAGGTAAGGCTACGTTCTGGCCCTTCCCAAGTCTCATAGTGACCGTAGCCTCATGCAGTGGGACATCTTTTAGACAAATTGTCTTGGAGAGAAGAAAGAAGCGGCTTGTTCTCTACAAAGCCTTTTAAGGTTCAACAGTAAAGGTGGCCTCAAATGTTCATTTACACCAACCCTATGAAAAATTAACATCCCCTTAAAAATCAAAGTGTTTCTCTATTTAGGTTTCGAAAATAGATTGAATACTAGATATGTCTTAAGGAAGAAACTGGATACAAATCTAGGGTGGTTGTTGCTTCTGAAATGGCCCTTCAAGGCCACTGGATCAAACCTTCTCGAACTGCTGCTTTTTAATATATATATATATATATATATATAGTTGGTCATCGATCCGTCACGCATTGAATATATAGTCCCATCCTGCTTCATTCAACACCTTCTGGACTTTTTGGAGAAAGAGATGTACCCAGAGATATTCTCTGAAGAAATGCTTTTGACCAATTAGCTACCATGATCTTCTTTAGTGCTGAAGCTGGCTTTGGCCTCATTTAATGAAACTTCCTCTCTTATGTATATGAATGATTTAGGTTAAGTCAAAGTCAAACTTCCTCTTTCATTATCTTTGCATTATTTATTCTTTATTGATAAATAGGGTGGCTTGCCTTGTTGCCTGCCTTTCACTAAAAAAAAAATGTCTACTATAATTTTTTTTCTTTAAATGTAAAAGGGTTTGCTTGCATGAATACCCTCCTAAACATCAAATTTTGCTTGAATACCCTTCCAAAATTGATATTTGCATGTAAAATACTTGTTTTGTTATTCTATCATTTTTTATCCTTGTTTTTGTATATGTACCTATACACGCCATCTAATGCCATTAAAAGATTAATGTGTTCAAATTAAAATGATTAAAATACCCTTAATGGGTAGATCTGTAAAAAGAAATGTTCATAAAGCGATTGCAGTAGGAAATAAAAAAAGTAATTTCAAAAATTTTAATTTATTTTTAACTAAAATAAATATGGTTTCTATTAACAATGTTAGAAAAACTGTTATATTAGCTGCATTTGTGCAAAAACGGTATTTTTTGAGGTTACAGAAATAAATATAAATTTTAAGAAGATATTCACACAAATTTAAATTTTTAGAAAGGTATTTATGCAAAAACAACTTAATTTAAAAATATAAACCTAAAAACGAATTTAGCATCTTAAATTCCTAAAGAAAGATCCAACTATTTGTCATAAATACATAATACCACATTTATGCGACTTATGTAGCAAAAGAATCATCACTATTTGGATGAGATTAATAATATGATGAGAATTATGAAAGATTTGCTGAAAAACAAGTTGAGGACTTGCCCCTTTTTTTTCTAATCAACATAAAGTCCTACTCTGTTCAGTGTCTTTATTAGATTAATAGTATTGTCAAGAAGTTGAGAGCAAACTTACTCCAAGGAAAATATCTCTATCAAGCACAGCATAAACTGTCCAGATGCCACCATTTAGAAAGAGAAAGAAGGAGAGGAAGAAAGGCATATACTCCACACTCTTCGTGGCGATGACAGTTTTCTGTTGCATAAAGATTAGGCATGAAAAGGAAAGCATATATGAGAAAGATAATTTTAGTCTCTCTTTCACAAGGAAATAGTGGTGCAATGAAATGTGATACCTCAAACTTAGGTCAGAATAAGCATGGAGTCCACTAAATAGCTAGAAGTCGTAGAAAATACTGGTTCAAAGAAACATGAGTTATCTACATATGCAACTCCATTTGCATAGGTTTGTCCAATTTAGCCATTCTAGCATTTGTAAAGGGCGAGGAAAAAATTGATTTTGATAATGAGATCCATTTAGACCTCATCACCAAAGGACATACATTATATGCATTCCGGAAATTACAAAAAGCTCCAACTTTAACTCCAAATAGGTTTGCCTCTTAATTCAAATAATTATTGGTATCAAATGTTGATCCTTTCTTCATTAGTAGATTTAAACTTTCTATGGATCATTAACTCTTGAAGATCACCACTGTTCACTAATATGCATTGAAAGTACTTAATTTAATGCGATATTTAAGAACAAATGATAGCAAGAAGCTTATGTTTTAGACTTCCGTCCAATTATGTATTGTACATGGAAATGATGTGTAAAGTATATTATATTTTATGAGAAAAATTTGTCAAACAAGCAATAAATGAACGAGAAGTCATGAGAAAATGGTTGGTAGTAAAATTCCTAAAGTTCATAATGTGTCTTTCTTTTGTTTTTGTTTTTGTTTTTTTTATAGTAATATGTCCTCTTTTATTATCCTGCTGTTTTTTTACAACTTTCATGGCATTTCATCTCCTTCCAGACGGGCTATGAGGCAACCCGACAGATTTATTTTCCAAAAAATGAAGTTTTTCGCACTAAGCTGAGTTTTGAATAAGAATTTCCTCTCAAACTAGAAAGAATAAAAAGAAGACCATTCGTCATAGCTTTGGAAGCCAATCATGATAGGACTATGGATTCCATTTATAATTAATTGGGACAAATTTCTACCCAAAAACCAAATATGAATGTGAAATTTGTCGATCTTCTAGTCAGGTTGGTATCACTAATATGAATCAATACTAAATTGCCATCTTAATATTAGGAGGCCTGGAAAATTTTCATAGTCTCTATAACATTCTCCATGATTTCTGGTTTCTACTTACTAGCTTGTCTTTTTCTGAAATTTTAAAAATAGGCTGAATTATCTTGTTTGTCAGAGAAATAGTAGATAAATAATAGTTTAAGTCGCAATCCAGAATCACATGAGTAGCGAGCTTAATTTTTTATTAGTATTTGCTTCTAAGCTTTTTATTATATAGAATGGGGCCTCCGTCAGGTCGCATGACTCACGTTCTCAATTTTTTAGTCCTTCATCAATTTTCTATGACCTCAACATAGTCGAATATAAACCCTAAAGTGTGGCATCCCTTGCGGTTGACCATGATCAGATATATAGGATTAGGCCCTTAATTAATAGCCAATATTAGCATGCTGTCGTAGGTTATACGTAATATAAATTTTGGTGACCAAACATGAGTTTAAATTTTTCGAAGGCCTAATACCTTGCCCTTGTTCGTTCTTGAACTCATGCAATTGAATGAAGATTACTTGAATTAGTGGGGGCATATGGTTTGATTCATTTAATTTCTCTAAAGAAGTTATATCATGGATCAACAGAGAGGCAGAACATCATGATGTTGGTCACCACCGGTTGGTAGATATTTGAAGATTTGCATTCGGTATCGGTTGTATAGCCTGGCATATCTACAAGAAAGTCAATAGTGCGGCTGATTGATTGGCTAACTATATGGCTGACCATAGTGGTGCGATTATTTGAGAGATGGGCTCAGCATTTATTACAAAGAAGTCATATACTACTCCCTGTACGATTTTAGCTATCGATTATTCTCTTTCTTATTGTGAGACATGATTCTCAGACTTATTTGGCTCGCAGAATATTTTTTATTATAATATTTTTTTTGAGAATTTGATGCTAGAAAAAATAATTTTTGTATATTTAGTTGACCATAAAAAAAATAGTACATTCCAAAATAGCTTGTGTTTGATTGAGGATCTATTTTCTTAAACAAATAATGTAAAATATGTGTTATACTCTGAATAAAGAAAAAGATCTTATCCCATTCTATTTAAAAGCTTAAGGACACTTTGAAAAAAAAAAAATATCCCAATCGGACTTTCCCATATATATATATATATATATATTATGAAGTGAGAAAATCTTATTCTATGAGAAAGCTGCTTTTTCATTTCTTTTTTAAAAAATCCTATGAAATATAATATATTTCTTTATTTTTTTATTGACTATGAGTTTTCCTTCTACGAATCAAACGAATTCTAAGAGATCAAGCAATCGCCCCAACCAAGCTATGGCCAATTTCATAAGCTACTCAAAGAGCGGAACAAACCGGTGGTGGTTGCTTCTCAAATTCCTGTTGCTTAGATCTTAATTTCAACTTCTCTTCTTTCTCTTAACTCAGTCTTAACTCTTAAGAGTGCTTTGACTACTAACATCTTCGTTTCCTAAATCCTAAAGACCCCAAGTTAAGGCAGATTCTCTGGCATCCATGTTGCAGAAAATTTCTACGACTTGGATAAATGACAGATGCTGATAGATTAAAATAAAATTCTTGATTTTTTTTTCAGAAAACAAATCATTAGTTGTGATTAAATGACAGATGATTTGCAGCAGAGGACAAAACACACCTCATTATTTCATGCTGCAAGCATAAAATATGTTGGTATTGCAACCTAAAGTTTTCATATTTTTGAAAAGAAAAATCATATTTATACTTAATTACATAAAGTTAAAGAACGCTGTATATCATTTTCTTTTTTTTAAGGTAATTACCCCGTGTTTTTTTTTACTTAAACTGGATACAAACTATGGCAAAAGAAAACTTCGTATTTGTGCTTTTTACGGCAGTAGGCATTTAACCATCCACGCCGTGTGCCACCAAAATTCAAAAATAAAAAGGAGGGCATGAATGGCCTGTCGGTGCTGATGTGGCGATCCTACTCGCTGTCCCCCCTCCGTGGTCCAGTTCTGCGTCTGGCAACCTGAGGCCTCTCAGCACTACAATGTACAACTTAATGTGATGGCTAACTTATCAAATTAGAAGATATATATATATATATATATATATCCTCACCCAATTTTAGTAAACTAATATCTAGTATCTACTTAGTATTAAAAAAATAGTTAGATAAATATTTTATATCTTATTGTTGTGCAGTGCACCGTAGAGTGCTATATAGTGCTATACACGGCTAATGATAACCATCTTGCGCATTGTAGGTCGTCCTCTCTGCTTAGCTTTCGTATGGATTAAAAATTCTTTCCTTGAAACTTGGGAGAAGAATTGTGCAGTATATTTGCTAGATGCGGGCTAACAAATGCCAAGATTAATTCCGAGTTCAGCCATTTAACCTTTTGAGAAGAAGGGAGGTCCAACGTTTGGAAGAAACAACAAAGTAGTGAGAGGGATTTGCCAAGTCTTAAGCTCTCATGTCCCATTTTATGATCATACGGCTGTAACCTTTGTAAGAAAATATTAAATATATAAATAAATCTATCTTATTCTATTAGCTTAAGCTTCTAAGATAAATGTTGTAAATAAGTATAGGCTTGTTGCACCTATAAAGTTCTAGGAAACTACTATTTTATAATTGACCTTTAGGCAGAAAAAAAAAATAAAAAATAAGAGGGGCAACAAGAAAAAAAAATGTTACCATTGCGGCGAGCGGAGATCCATACATAAATACGTTGAGACACGCACAGATGGCTCCGATCACCATCACCCTCGTGGCCTCCTCGATCACCACCAACCTTGTAACTAAAACCACCGCCCCAAAAATTCCCACATCCAATAGGGCCACCAAAATAGCCGTCTTAGCCTAATAAACGTAAGCCACAAAAAAAAGAAAAATCAAACATTTATTCTCAAAGAATTAAATGAAGAATGGAAAAGAAAAGAACAAGTTAGGCTCTGGCCTAGTGCTTGCATCCTTCGTCCGTAGAGAAGGTAGTAATTAAGCTTGAATCTAGGCTCTAAGATTTTGATCTATTTTTTCTCTTTGATGATTGTTATTATAAGATCTTACCCTCAGAGATGGAGCCGCATATATGAGGAACAAGGTGACATAGATAGCCTCCAAAACAATGCCCACCCCATTAACGGTGGCAACGAGGAAGCCGTCAGGTTTTGTGATCCCGTAGTACACCCATAAGGAGGAGCTGAGGAGGGTGACGACGTAGGGAGCCGGCTCGAATCCTTCGGTTGATCCGCTTTTAACTATTCTCCAAAATGTTTTGCTGTATGGATATATGGTCATCAACATGCCATTAGTATAGACCCAAAGGAGGTATAGAAGATGGATAGCCTATGAAGTTCTGAGAGAGCAATCTAAAATATTAATACTTACATGGGCGAGGCAAAGACCAAGACAGAGATAACATTACCTGCAAGAATAGAAGTTAAGAGAAAAAAAAAAAACAGTCGGTTATGAGATGGTCATTGAATATATGGGAGATAGCTATGGGAGAGTTTCTTGGGGGGGAGGGGGTAGCTGAAAGCTCACCAACGACTCCAATAAAGAAGAGAAGGGCTTCCATGATGAGAAGAGTCTGGCAGGAGAAGTCTGGGCTTGGGGTTAACTAATAGGAGGAGGGAGAGATAAGAAGAACGTGCTCTAATCTGCCATTCATGATCGAAAATTCTGTGCGCGTGGGACAAGCTTTTCCGTCTATTTTGCGTGGGGACCCGCCAGGGATGACTCTTAACGAGTGGATTTCGTCATCGTATTAGCTATTTTTGGTAAGGATGTGCCTTTGAGGTTTGAGCACCTGGATCCTGGGTGGTACCAGCAGCATAGGAGGGTGTCATTTCGATGGTGTGGTCTTTCAGACTAACTACATATTCAGAGAAGCTAATGGAGCTGCGGACTGGGTAACCTCGTATGTAGCTAGTCACTCTGGGATACCTATAGATTGAAGAGAGGGAGTTATCTAGAACACTCTAAAACTTATTGTTTTCTAACCATCTTAGATTTATTTGTACTAGAAATGTATGAATCATCTATTTTAACAAAAAAAAAAAAAGATTTGAGTACCAAACTGATCTAGACAAGAAACCAAGCAAGATTACATAAAATGTTCAAAAAGAAAAGCCATGGGATTTGCAAGAACAAAGTTGGTGGAGCCTACTTGAAGTCATGCATGGTTATGGTTATGGTTATGGGCTGTGATAAAAAAAGAAAAAATAAATAAATAAATAAAAGCAGGAAAGGTACGTGGGGTTGGGGACCGGTTGCTGGGGTTTTTGTGTGGTCGAATCAATTTCTAGAGTTAAAATAACTTTTTTCAGAACATGACCTTATGTATAATTTTTTTTAAAATCATTATCCCACGCTTTCTTGTCGGCACATTAACTCGAATGGATTAATCTAAGAAGCATATGCAAGTAACTAAAACTTATTAAATTATGGGCATATTCTTATAGATGGGTATCCAATCTCCAAGACAAGTCTGTGCCAAAGTTTGGAAGCGCATGGAGAATCTCTTTGGCAGAAATGATCGCTCGACACACCCAGCTTCAAAGGAGAGGTCTGCTATCTGCTGTGAGGTGATATTTTTCATGTCTTTGAAAAAACCGGAAATGAGACAGGTTAGAGAGTCCAATGGAGTGGAAAGAAAGACTGATGATAAATAAAAAAATAAATTTTATAATGCTATTAAAATTAGAGTAGAACTCGAAGTGAAGTCAAAAGCAAGCCTTTATCCACCTACTTGTCCAAAACTAAGCTTCAATAGCTGTTGTCGGACACCAGAAGGAGGTGATATTTGTTGAAACATAATTCGGCTTAAAATTTAAGCTGTTAATATTTACTTGCTTCACCTCCTCGATATAGGAGAGAAACCACCTGTTAGGGAGGAAACGGGATTGAGTCCTGATGGAGGGCGAAATGGATCATCTAGCCCACAACAAAAAGGCCACCCAATGCTAGTCCAATAAATCCCAACGCCGACCGGTTGAATCCTCGATCCGACCCAAAATCAGCTCGGCATTGTGCTCTGCCAAAAGCTCTACCGACCTCCAATATTTGCTGACTCGTCTGACCAAGCTCGGGGCGACTAACTTCAGTAGTACGTCCCGACTCTCGAGCTCGGGGCGCTCCACTGAGCACACCTCGGAATCCGGAGAGCCGAACTATTCTCAGCATCCGTCTAGCCGACCTCGCCGAACACATGATGCGACCTCTTAACATGTTCGGCCTCGCCAGCAGCCGCACCCATACGTGCGCCCACGCCTTCCTACGTGGCTGTACATTGCAACGCCACCGCGCCACGCTTCAATAGCTGGCCCTCAACAGTTAAAGTACAGCACCATGACTACTCCGGCCATACCCTGCTACGACTGTCAACATTTTATCATTCTCAAGAACGGACAGCACTACATGCCATCGGGTAGCTTTAGCTGCGCGCCATTCGACTCAGAGCCACCCTCTCTCATGATGAGGGCGGACAGTGCCTCTTCCATCTGGGCCTCTCCATCGGAACTACAAATAGCCCGGTCAGGTAACTTCTAAGAAACTTTTGGTTGGACCAAATTTATCCTACTCTAACTTGATCGTCGGAGGATTCTCATCGGAAATACCGATGAGGCTTTATGCAGGTCCGCCGTCACACAGGAGGAGGCCCCCATCTTCTTCCTCCAATCACCAACGGCTTCTCCGACCCCTCCGGCGTGGTCATCCTCAGGCCAAATTTGAACCACAACAAGTCCAATCAGGGGAGAACCTTGATATCCATATAAGGATTTAATTCAATCTAAAATTTTAAATTTTAGACCCAAGCATCAATACCGGTTTTTTTAATAGCCACAGTACTGCAGACTTCAGGGGTACAGGAAGCCCTTTGACGTGCTTTTGCTTCTCGTTGGTCCAAAAGTTTTGAGAGAAGGCACCCATGGTCATGGCCTGGAGCCACGTATCTAAGAGGGCTCGATGGTTGATGGCCTTGTGCAATATTTTGGATTTATCTTTACGTAAATAGGAGTGGCAATCGATAATGATTGAAAGTGAGTCGGATTTGTCAATTCAAATTTACTATATTTATTAAAAAAAGTTAATTTTTTATATTTTAATCAGACATATGTATTGAACAGATAAGTTGGTCAGACTTGTATAATCTATTTATTAAACAGATCACAATAAGTTAAATAGATTAAATAAATCTTTAACATATTAAATATATTTAATAGATTAAATAGATCAGAAACAAGTTAAGCAAGATTAGACGGATTAAAAAGATTTTAAACAAGTTAAATGGATCAAGTAATTATCTGATCCAATTATTAAATGGATCAAACGAATTAAACGGATCAAAAGTCTAAATCTAAATTTAACTTATTTAATAAACAGATCTAGACGAGTTGATTCGTGTGTGACCGAAACTCGTTTATATCAAACCCAAATCTACTTAAAGCAGATCGTTTGCATGTCGGGTTGATAGGTTGGATCATAAATTACCACGCTTATAGTTAGAAGTTGCAGGTTGCATATACCTGTAACAACTCAGGACCTCACCCAAAATGGCTAGCCAGAAGGTATTATTTGGATTCCTTGATCCTGTATAAGTACTGAAGATCTATCCAATGAATAATCGATGTGGGACTAAACACACGGCCGCACGAGTCCTTACATACTCTCCTCGTTCAAGCCCTGATATCCTCGTCAGGCTAAGGGTTCAAATCTATTCAAATCTAATTACAAACACCACGATCGGTCCATGGTCAGCCCTAATGGATCCGTGTTGCAGTGTCCCTTAGTCCATATAGGTTATGGGTCGGGTCCGCTCTAATATCATTTGTAAGTATTATATCCAGTATTATATCCAGTATATGCGGGCCGAAAGGTATTATTTGGGTTCCTTAATTCTGTATAAGTATCCAAGATCTATATATCCAGTAAATAACTGATATGGAACTAAATACATACCCGCACCGGTTCTCACAATACTATTAGTATTAATAGCATTGAGAATGAGTCTCTCACTTTTCTCATTTTATTTATATCTTATTTATTGGCTTGGTTTGTTCTTGATTTCCTGCACTAGGATGAACATAAATACATGGCAATGAACCTTAAATTACTCCCAACGTGCACATTGCACTGTAAAATGGTCTTTTAATTACGTCAGATCTTCAACCCATTTCGTTTTTCAAGTTGGATCTCTCAAATTAAAGCTTTCATCGATTCACTCCCAAAGGGTGTATTTGATCAAGAAATCTACAGCCAGTGGCTCATGCTCACCCTCACCAGGATATGTGACACAAACAAATCAACAGTTTGTTGTTTGAGATTGTGATATTACTTCTTTCTTAAATTAAAAAGTTTTTTTTTTTGGCATATATATCCTTCAAAATATATAAAATTATATAAATATCCTCATAAAATTACTATTTATATATGTACCCTCATCAAATACTTATTTTGCATGTATACAATTCTTTTACTTTATAT
>JAOXJJ010000862.1:7182-19088 GCA_025769935.1 Phoenix roebelenii
CTCGGTTGCCCACGCACGCATGGGCGCGCGCTGCTGGTGTGCGCACGATTGGCCGTGCGCTGCTGGATGGGCGCGCAATGGCCTGCGCGCCGCGCGCAGGGTACTGCGCGCGGCTGCTGCAGGCTGGGAGCGCGGTTGACCGCGCGCTGCTGCTGTGGTTGCCCCAGAACCTCGCATGGGCGCTGGGCATGGCCTGCGCGGGGCTGAGCCGGCTGCTGTTCACTGCTTGGGCAGACTTCCAAGCAATGGATATTGGCTGCTTCTTGGACTTGGCCGGGGTTGAGCGCGGCCAAGTGTTCCGGATTGGGGCTCGACGGACTGAGGTCTCCATCATTCCCCCCTCCTTGGAGAATATCCTTGTCCTCAAGGGTAGCATCAAGGACAGGACTTCCTTCTTTGCGTGACAACGCATCCGCCACTTTGTTTTCCTTTCCTGGTTGGTAAATGATATCATATTCAAAGCCAAGAAGTTTTACCAGAAATTTTTGCTGATCCGGAGTGACAATCTTTTGTGTGAGGAGATGCCGAAGAGCTTGTTGATCGGTCACAATGGTGAAGCGCCTTCCAAGCACGTATGGCCTCCAAATCTTTACCGCATGGACTACAGCTAGCATCTCCCGGGCGTAGGTACTCCATACTTTCTTTTGAGGTCCGAGGGCTTTAGAAATGTAGGCCAAAGGCTTCTTGTCTTGTGCTAGGACCGCATTAATACCTTCATTGCTTGCATCCGTGCATACTTGGAATGATTGGTTGAAGTTCGGAAGGGCAAGCACCGGGGTTTGAGTCATGGCTCTCTTGAGATCTTCAAATGCTTGCTTTGCAGCTGAAGTCCACTCAAACCCATCTTTCTTTAGCATGTTGGTAAGGGGCTTGGCAATGAGGCCGTAATCCCTCACAAATCTTCTATAGTAGCCGGTAAGGCCTAGGAATCCCCTCAAAGCTGAAATATCCTTGGGCAAAGGCCAATCGGTCATGGCCTCTATCTTGCATGGATACACTCTCACGCCTTGGCTAGAAACAATATGCCCAAGATACTCAAGTTCTTCTTGCATGAAGGCGCACTTGGAAGCCTTGATATAGAAGTTGTGCTCCTCCATGATGCTTGTGACTAGATCTAAATGCTTCACATGTTCCTCCTTGGATTTTGAGTAGACTAATATGTCATCAAAGAAAACAATCACAAATTTTCGGAGGTGAAGCTTGAATACCTTGTTCATGGCCGCTTGAAAGGTTGATGGTGCGTTGCATAGGCCAAAGGGCATGACGAGGTACTTATAATGGCCGGAATGGGTGCGGAAGGCCGTCTTGTGGATGTCTTCCTCCCTCATTCTAATTTGATAGTAGCTGGCTCTTAGATCCAATCTTGTGAAGTACTTTGCACCATGGAGTTCGTCCAACATTTCATCCACCGTGGGTATAGGGAAACGATCCTTGATAGTGGCTTCATTCAAGGCTCGATAATCCGTGCAAAACCTTCAAGATCCATCCTTCCTTACCAAGAGAACCGGTGAGGAAAACAGACTTGTACTTGGGCGGATCAACCCTTGCTTCATCATCTCTTCAACTTGCCTTTCGATTTCACTCTTTTGGAAGTGAGCATACCGGTATGGTGGTACATTGATGGGCTTGCTTTCATTCTTGAGCCGGATTGGATGATCAAAAGGACGTTGAGGTGGAAGATTGGTCGGCATCTCTAGGACTCCTTGGTGTGCTTCAAGGAGTTGGCGCACTTGAAGTGGAAGGTCACTCATGTTTTCAATTGGCTGCGGTTGAGGTCCCTCCGCAGCCCCTCCTTGGTTGGCCATAACCACGGCAAAGCATAAAGCTCCCCCACGGCATAGGCTTTCTAGCATGTTGGCCTCACAAGGCCGGACCTTCTTGGGATGAAGTGTTGTCCAAACTCTCTTCTTGGTGCCGATTTTGAACTCCATTGTCATTGTGTTGTAGTCGGTGACTAATTTTTCCACACTTCGAAGCCATGCGTTGCCTAGAACCACATCTAGGCCAACTAGTTGTAGAACATGTAGATCAACCACTATGCGGACTCCCTGGACATTGAGCCGAACATCCTTCACAATTTCTTGGCATTGGAGTCGCTCGCCACTTGCAACCTTCACATCAAAGGGTTCGGTGGCTGCCCCCTTGAGTCCAATCCTATGTAATGCATCCGGATTGATGAAGTTATGAGAGGACCCGTTGTCAACAAGAAGGGACACCTCATGTCTTCCGATCCATGCCATCATCCTCATAGTAGATGGGCATTGTACTCCGGATAGTGCATGCAAGAAAACCTCAGCATTTTCATGGGTTGATCTGGTGGCTTTGGCTTCATGGTTCTCTTCTTCAATGGTGCTATCTTCGGAGGATGATGTAGTACCTTCATCGGCGTCATCTTCGCTGCTCACAAGGTGGATGGCGAATGATTGGCCGGACTTGCATTTGTGGCCTTTTTCCCACTTGGAACCACACTTGAAGCATAGGCCTTTCTTGATGTAATCTTGCAACTCCTCTCGGTTGAGCTTTCTAACTTCATATTGCTGTGGTTTGGAGGAAGTTGCTGCAGAATTTTGAGGCTTCGTTCGTCAGGAATTGGAGTCCTTACGGTTGGATAGTTCTTTGGTTGGCCGCCGGTCATGGAAGCCACTTTGGTCTAGGATTTCGGCCATTCTCATTGCATCTTGCAGGTGTGTGGGCTGCTTGAGCTTGATCTCCTTGGAAAGCCTTGACTTAAGCCCATCAACAAAAGTGCCAAGGAGTGCTTCTTCGAACCACTCTTCTATCATTGTTTGAAGTTGGCGGAATTGGTCGATGTAGTCTTGCACTTTGCCATCACATTCTCCAAGACACTGCCTAGCCTAGCACTACTCCCTTCTATGGCTTCCATCAACTTTTGGTTGTTAGAATCTCCACCCGACTCCATCACAACTCTTCTATTTTTTCCCTTATGAAAACCATTCCAAACCTCCTATGGCCGTCACCCAAAGGATGATCCAGCCCTCCAATGAGTAGTGTTACAAAGCAAATGCAAATACCCTTGCGGGTTGTATAAGGATGGTAAAAATACAGAATTTTTAAGCACTCAACCCAACGAGATTCGTCTTGTTGGATCACTTGCTCCCTATCCCGTGTAGAACGGTTATGACACAAGCTACTACCAGTAGCCTCACCCATGCCGGCCTTTTAGTTCTCTAGCACCAAATAGTTGGGTTGCATATTGCCGGGTACTACCAGTAGCCTCCCCATATGGCAAAGTTTCTAGTTTTTAAGCAAAGTGAAGAACAATCCCGTCTCTTTTACAAGAAACTTCTCTCATCAAAAGATAAAAATACTAACCCCAAAACTAGATCTCACAAGATAAACAATGAGGAATAAGGATCTAATTTTCAGATCTCATAAAAATTGCAATGAACAACGTAGATCCGGAAGAGAATGCGTTACCTCTTGAGATCGACCTTCCGTGGGTCTCAACTAGTCGAGCTCCCGACGATCTCTTTGAAGAATTATCTCAATGAAAGCACCAGTGTTGGGTACCCGGGGACTTGCGGTCCCGATCCCCGGCCCAATCGCCCAAATGTTGAAGTGGTTCGGTTGGCTTGTGCCTTGGGACCGACTTGTGGATAACGCAGCTCTTCTTGTTGCCTTTGGCTCTCACCTAAGCTAGTCCACACAAGAGATTCAGCAAGAAAAATGAATCAATGATGTGGGGAAGAAACTGAGATTCAATTCCAAAGGGACAACAGAATTACAAGGAATAGTTGGCCAAGGGACGGGAAGTGTCCTTGCCCATCCTAAGAACAATCTAAGGGGAGTGAAGTTCTCCACCTTAGCCCAAGCCTTTCGACCGAATGACTCCTAAGGGACCTAAGGGATAACCCTTTACAAAGACTCAAAATATGATAGATGATAAGATGCTTAAGTCGACCCTAATGGCCTCTTCTTATAGGCCTAATGCCTTATTGATGGAATGCCTTCAAAATTCAAATATCTTCCTACTTCAGCTGAATCAATTTGAATTTGAATTCAAACTAATTTAGCCATGTGTTGCATGAGTTGGTGCTTGGCCGGCTTCAGTTTGAATTTGAATTCCAACCTATCAAGGAAGGAATGTTTTTATGTTGATGGTTCCGCCGGTTGCCATGTGTCCGCTGTGGTTTGAATGCTTGGCTTGCTGTCGGGCTGAAGATATGCCTTCAGTTGGTGTGCTTGTTGCCCCTTCATGCGGATCCTTGACATGACATTCTGTTGGCCATTGGTTCGGTGGCCTGCTGCATCTTGGCCGCCCATGAATCTGCTCGCCAAATCTCTGTGGGAGAGCCTGCGGGTTCCCCCTTTGGTTCTGCCTTGGCGCACATGGGATCTGGCCAGGCGATTGCTTGGGCGCTGCTGCTGGGGCTGCTGCCATATGCCACGCTGGGCGCTTCTGTTAGGCGCACTGCCATGTGCCACGGCCAATTATGGCCGTGAGCATTGCTGGGCGCTTTTGCTAGGCGCGCTGCCATGTATCTCCGCCTACTACTTCAGGCCGTGCGCTCTTGTCTTGATGGTTGTAGTGCTTGGATGGGCGCCACTTAGACTTTGGCCAGATCTTTGCCTCATTTGTTGGGTGCACATGTGCTAAATGTTGTGCACCTGCTTGGTCCACACTTGGCTGACTTGGGCGCAATGTGCGCGTGCTTGAAATTGGTTGTCGCCCTTGACCCGCTTGCTTGGATTGAGCTCAGCCACTCGGTCGGCTGGCCGATCCTTGCACTTGTAGCGCTCGTGTCTTCTTCTGTGTGCGCGTGCCTAGATGCGTGCGCACGGGCTGGTGCCCTTGGACATCACCCATGTCCATGCCCTTCAGTGGCATGCATGCAGCCGGGTGCTGCGTGTGTGCTGGATGCTGGTGCGGCGTGGGCTGGTGTCCAGGCAGTGCACCGGGTCTCTTTGGCTGGGGTGAGGTTCTGGTGCCAGAACCTCGCCTGGATCCAGTCAGGGCAAGGTTTGGGTCGGCCTGGCGCTGGGGCGTTGGCCGGCCCGACTGAAGGTCGGACGCGCGGTTGGCCGCGCGCCAGCACCTGGGCTTGCGCAGAGGTACGCGCAGCTAGCCGGGCATGAGTAAAGGTACGCCCTGCTGGCCGGGCGCGCGCAGGGGCGCGCGCTGCAGATCGGGCGCACGCAGGGGTGCATGTTGTTGGGCTGGTGCGCGCACTGCTGGAACGCATGCGACCCTCCGCATGCCTGCTGTGGCTGGTGCGCGCGCGGTCTGGCTCTGTTGCGCGCGCATGGGCGAGCGCTGCTGGCATGCTCGCATAGGGCCGCGTTGTTGGCCCACGGGGCTTTGCGGTTCCAAACCCCGTGCCAAGGTTGTGATGTTGTTGTGTTGTTGGGACCGTCTTGATGTGGGTATCACTCTTCCTTCTTGCTTCCGATAGAACCTTGCCTATGCTCTACCTCTATGGGCGCTCGGCAAAGAAAAAGAATCAATGTAGGTGGGGCTGAATTGCAAAGCAAATGACTCTATTCCAATCAAGCAACGATTACATAGGACTCTTGGCAAGATCCGGAAGGAACCTTGCGACACCTAAACAATCTAAGGGGAGTGATGTTCTCCTCCTTAGCCCAATCCTTTCGGCCGACACAAACAAAGGAATACAACCCTTGAACACAATGCTATTGGTAGATGAAAGATAGATGCTGGACTAAGGGCCCTAATGGCTCCTTTTGTAGGCCGAGTGCCTTGGCTTATTTTTGGAGTTAATTCAAATTCGAAATGCTTCCTTGCTTGGATGCTAGGGGCTGTCTAAGTTTGGCTCCTTTCGGCCATGTGCTGCATTGAGGTGGGTGCTTGGGATTGGCTCTCGGTGTGGCATGTGCGCGTGTCGCATCCTGAGGCTGCCATCTGCCCGGGCGTGGCCTGATTTTGTTGCTGTGCTAGGCGGCTGGGCTGCGCTGCCTGATATTCCGAGATATCCTCCCCGATTTGCACGGATATGCCGCTATTGCCATGGCTCCCTTGGATTGCTGGCGTGGCCTCCTTGTGCGCGTCCATCTTGCGGCCTGTTGCATCATGGCCGCCTGTGCCATCTCCTGCTGGGTTGCCATGGAAGAGCCCGCAGGCTCCTCCTCCGATTTTGCGCGTGCGCTTTCCTTGTTTGCCTCGGCGCTGATGTCTGGCTACTTGCCATGTGTCTTTGCCAGTTGGCTTCGGCCGGGCGCAATCCGCTGATGATTTTCCTTTTTTGCACCCGTGCGCTGATGTTTGCCACTTGTCCCTTGGTTGCACTCTTGGCTGGGCTGACCGCAGCTTTCCTTGTTTGGCCTTGCGTGCGGATGGTTGCCACTTGTCCCCGGGTTGCGCTCTTCGTCGGGCTGACCGTGGCTTGCCTTGTCTGGATCTCAGGCGTGCGCATGCCATCGGACCTGATGTGCGCGGGCTCAGGTGCCCTACTGTGCCTCTGGCTGGGCTTGACCCGTGCGCTGTCCTTGGGCTTGTCTGGCTTGGGTGCGCTCGGTCGGATGCAGCGTCGGCTGAGCCGTGTGCTTGCTGTGCCTTCTGTGCGTACGTGCCCAAGGGCGCACGCATGGGCTAGTGTCCCTAGTTGCCGCCCGTGCCCATGCCCATGTTTGGCGTGCGCGCAACCCATTGTTGCGCGGGCGCCAAGTGTTGGCGAGGGGCGGGGAGGCGGCTTTGTTGTGCACTAGCCATTGCCGGGTCTGGCGAGGTTCGGCTGTGCCAGACCGATGCTACCGGGCGATGGGCGTTCCAGGCGGGCGCGTGCGTAGGGCGCCGGGCGCGCGTTGGTGCACGGAGACTGGGATCAGCCAGGCACTTGGGCGTTGGCCGGCCTTGGTGCTGCTTGGGTACGCGCAGGCCTGCGTGTGGCTGGGCACGCGCGTGCAGGGCTGCTCACTACTGGGCGTGTACGCGCGGGGCCGCGCGCTACAGGGTGCCGGGCTCGTGGTTGCGCGCGGGAGGGCGCGCAGGCTGACTGCTGCCTGTGGGTGTGCACGCGATCTGGGAGCTGCGCGCAGGTGGCCACGCAGGCTGAGGCCGGCGCGCGGGCGGGCGCTGTGTCTGTAGTGGGCGCGCGGGTGGCTGTGCGGGCGTGCGGTCCTGGAGGTGTGCGCGCCGAGCGTGCTGCTGCCATGGGCGTGCAGTGAGCTGCGCGTGCCATGGATGGCCTGGGCGCACGGTTGGCCGCGCGCTGCTGTGGCTGGCCGTGCGCGCGGTAAGCCGCGCGCTGCTGCAAAGGGCGCAAAACCTCACGCAGGCGCCGGGCGTGGCCTGCGTGGTGCTGCGCGGTTGATTGGCTTGGCCGGCCAATGCCTTGGCTGGCTTCCAAACAAAGGATCTGGCCCGAGCGTTGGTCTTGGCCGAGGTTGGCCGAGGCCAAACTATTGTCGTCTTGGCTTGGCGAGCTGAGGTGTCTATCACCTGGCCGCTGCCACGCCGGCGACGATGGCTGGTCCCAGTGAAGAGACCAAGAGGAGGGTGGATGAGAGAGAAGGGTGCTTCCCTTTCCTTCTCCCTTCACGGATGGGAGTACATCTCCCATCCTCCACCTCCTTGGTCCAAGGGCAACAGCCAAGGTGGTTGTGCCCTCACCTTCCCCAACCCGACAACATCACTGGCCGAGCCATCGCCGGCCGCCATTGTTGCAGCCCTCGACGATGGTGGCCGGCCAAAAGAAAGAGAGAAGAAGACCTCTTCTTCTTCTCCCCCCCAAGAACCGAAAGGGTCTCTATCCTCCCTTCCCCCTCCTCCAACTTCAACGGAAAACCACCGTGATGGTGGCTCGGTTTTCCCCACCCGACGGCAGCCGTAGTGGCTCTCACCGTCGTCACCGGCTGGCGGCCAACCGACGAGATGAAGAGGGAAAGGGGATGGGATCACGAGGGAGAAAGCCTCGGATCCACACTTCCCATCTTCAGTTAATCCTAGAAATTCTTCACCAAAACCTCCCACAGTCCCGATTCAACCCAGCTTCCATGGATCCCAGCCAACCGGCGGCCGGCGGCAGCAAAATCCGAAGGAGAAAAGCCGAAATAGGGGTTCCCTGTTTCGGACTCTTCTCCGGCGATCTCATCGGCCAAACCCCAACCGGCGCAGCCCAAACCCTAGCAAAGGATGTGCAAGGAGAGGAGCCACACTTACCTCGGTCCGACGGGGTGTTCCGACGACTTTTCCAGCGAGGAATCGGAGGAATCGAGCTCGGCTCCTCTCTTCTCCCGATTTGTGGATGGTCTTCACCGAAGGAAAGGAGGCTTTGGAGCTTCCCCCCCCCCCACGGACGGCCGGATCTCGGCGCTCGTTCTCCTCTCTGGTGTCTCCTCCGGCGATCAACCCCTTCTCACGGTCGATCCTCTTCTCCGGCGGCTACTCCCCCCCCCCCCCCCCTTGGTGTTTCTTCTCCCACGATCGTGCCTAGGGCACGATCGTAAATGGTGGATAGGCCCGGTCTTTTCGGGCCGGCCCGTCTACCCCTTTTTTTTCCTGGGTATTACAGTAGGTGGGTGTCCTTCCCAACAGCAGTTGCAACAACAAAACATTCTATATCATGTTGGAGATAGGTTTTCTACTCAAGAGCAGACATCAGAAGAGAACTTGTTTTGTCTCATGGATGGGTATCCTCCCTAACATCGTCCACAATTGCAAGTTCCATTGACGGGCTATGCTAGCTTGGAGAAACAACCACATATCAATCAACAAAAATTGTTTGCTGTAGTTGGTCTAGATCCAACTTACATGAGAAGCGTCAGCAATGTAAAGCAATTGCTAACCACTTTTCCTATAATGCAAGAAACATAGTCTTGAATTCCACCTTCACCATATTTAATAGTCTCGGTGAAATATCGGTGAGCTGGGCTTTCTTTTCTTCTCTAGAGAAGAAATAACTAAAAACTAAAAACACAAGAAGTACAATAATATCAAATAAAGAGTTTTCCACCATGGTATACCATACTGATCCGAACCAGACGGTACGTAGCATACCGTACTATATTGGTTTGGTACCGGTATTCGATATGGATGGCGTATCGATACTCAGTACATCAAAAAAACTCCATACTATACCGTACTGACACTGCGCTAATGAGATGGTGAATCTTGCTTTGCGCAAATAGTTTTCATTCTATAAATGAATGGCTTGGGTACCATAGGAAAGCCTACAACTTGAGAGGGTTTTTAAGATCTTACTGCTCAATGAAGAAAATTGTACATTTCAGATTTTTTTAAAATTTATAATTACATTTTAGGTACTACATTTATATGTCCATAAAGCTTTTATAATTTCTACTTCATACACAAAAACTAGGTCCAATATTTAAATCACAGTTGGCAGATGATTGATATCGAGATGAATTGAGAAACCAATTTATGTCAATCAAAATGAAAGGTTGGAGGAATTCTAAGAGAACCAAGAACTTAGATAAGTGGGCCAAGATATATTAACATGATATGTTTAATATTTGTCGAAGTGGGATGAACTATTATTACAGGCATTTTCTCTTGATATGTAGATTGAAAAGGTCACAGTATTATAGTAATAGATTGATTTAAATATCTTGGAGGATATACTTTTGCATAATTGGCTAATATCTGGAATACATCAGCATATATTGACCAAGATTACACGACATTCTGTGGTTAATGAACATTTGGATAGTGTTGAATACTAGCAATGAAATATAAAATGGTCTAGAACAACAGTTTTGACAATGCTTAACAATTTCAGAAGCCTCCCATTTAGTAGTACATTAGAAGAGGACTGTTTAAGTAAGCATTGCCATTTAGCATTATCCCACTGCAACAGCTACGACTACTTATCATATTTTTTTAAATAAAAAAAGGAAGCATACTGTCCTTCAGAGTTGTAAAATAACATTTGTTCATTCAACATGAGAGGTCCAGAGGTAACGATTTATTTTATGAAAGTGTTTATTTTATGAAAGCTGCATAATTCGAAGGCACCATTTTTAAGTGCTTATATCCGAATTTTATTTTTGCTTTAACGGCCAAAAGTATCCTTCATTACAACCATTATTATTTTCAAAAAAAATCCAGTTAGACACTGAACCTAGCAAATAACAGAAATTATACTATTAAATAACACTTCTATGGAGTTGCCTATGCTTGCCTATGTCACGCCCCCGTCTGCGCGGGGCACATGAGGCACCCACTGCCCACATGGAGGCCACATGAGGGGGCAACACGGGGCTCCCCTGCCAGATATTGTCCGTTCCGTAGCCCTCACACGCGCACACACACCGCTCATATCTCTTTTCGATTTTGTTTTCCGCCCAAAATGTGTCTGGAGGATTTGGAGACATCCGCCTTATATACCCAGTCTCTGAAACGAGTCTAGCCGATATGAGATCTTTTATTCACCCACCCTCGAACTAGAGCCATCATCGACTCTGATACCAAATGTCACACCCCCGCCAGCGCGCGGTACGTGAGGCACCCAGTGCCCACGTGGAAGCCACATGAGGGGAGAACACATGGCTCCCCTACCAGATATTGTCCGGTTTCGGGGCCCGCACACGTCACTCAGACCTTTCTCCAGTTTTGTTTTCCACCTAAAATGTGTTTGCAGGATTTTGAGACATCCGTCTCATATGCCCAGGCTCTGAAACAAGTCTAGCCAATGTGGGATCTTTCAGCCTATATTGGCACTATAAAATACTTAGATGATATATGAGTCAAGATATCCCAGTCAGCATAACTCTCTACAATTGCCTTACAGATTGTGTACATGGTGAATCTTCTCTAGGTTTTGGAACCCTGGGGATGATAGCAGCGAACAAACGGCTTACCAATTGCTAGCTGTAGTAATAAAGGTTTGACACTGCTCTTGCTCAAAGGCTGCTCTCCCTCTCGGTCCCTACGAATATATTCCTCCTCAATCTCTAATCACAAAAAAATAATCCTCCTCGATCCCAAACATATAAACATTTTGGCAAGTGCAAGTGGATCTTTACCATAAAAGGCTACGCGCACACTATCTTGTACAAATTAATGCCCCCTCCCATTTTTGCATTGTTTTTTTTTTCTTGGCCTTCGAATGTATACTATGCAGAAGCCAACAATGTCTAAATGATTACATAAAAACTCTATGAAAAAATAAAAGAGCTAGGGTCAACGGATACCAAGTTAAGAATGTCCCCGTTCCACCGTGTCCTAATTGTAAATAAATGTATTTGTTAACTAGGATATTGGTATCCACGACATCAATGTGTGAACTCGTACGGACGTGTATTTAGTCCCACATCAATTATTCGCTGGGTAAATCTTGGGTATTTATACAGAATCAAGGAACCTAAATTATACCTTCCGGCTAGCCATTTTGGGTGAGGTCCTAGATTATGAGAAATGATATCAAAGCGGATCTGGCCCATAACTTATGTAAACTAGAAGATACTGCAGCATGGATCCATTGGGGCTGACCACAGACTGATCGTGGTGCTTATGATTTGATTTATATGGATTTGGACCCTTAGCCTGACGAGGACGCCGGGGCTTAAACGAGGAGAGTTTGTGAGGACTCGTACGGACGTGTGTTTAGTTCTCTATTAGTTATTCGCCGAGTAGATCTTAAGTACTTATACAGGATCAAAGAATATAAATAATATCTTCTAGCCATCCATTATGGATGAGGTCTTGGTTTGTGACAATCAGCCTCGCTAAATTATACGTGATATGCTTTGGTATGAGCCATGTCCATGGATATATTGTGGGGTTGGATCATGTAGATCGACTTGTAGATTTTGTGTGATCATGCGAAGCGAAAGACCGGGGAGGAGTAACTGGCTGCAGAAACAAAATTTTGACTCTCAACCATAAGCCATATATATATATATATACATATACATATATAGATATATATATATATATACATATACATATATAGATACATATACATATA
>JAOXJJ010000862.1:28885-52197 GCA_025769935.1 Phoenix roebelenii
TCCAAGATTGAGAAGAGCAATCAAAAGTTTAAGAAGAGAGCTGATAAGTATCGACGCTCGGCATCATTTAAAGAAGGCGACCTTGTATGGATTCATCTTCGTAAAGAACGATTTTCCCATGGAAGATATAGCAAATTACAAGATCGTGCCGATGGACCATTTCGAGTTCTTAAGCGTATTGAAGAAAATGCCTATCAAATTGAACTTCCTGGTGACTATGGAGTTTATGCTACCTTCAATATTTTTGATCTAATTCCATATCATGATAAAGAAGAGGCATTGGACAACTCGAGGACAAGTTGAGCTTTAACCGGGGGAGTATGATGCAGGTGCATGGACATCATACAACTTGCATGCCATTTTTAGAGTACTAAATGGTCGAATTTAGAAAAGTTATTAACATAAACGTTTCGGGTCTCTTTCTCTTCTTTCCAACAAGCATAAGAACATTAAAATCTGAGTTATGGTTGGAAAGTTATAGATATTTTAAGAGGCAGATATCTTTTGACCTTTTAAATTCCTTAAGAGAATTTAGTTTTGGCTTTAATGTCTTTTATTGTGTGAGTTACCCATATTAAGGTGACTCTTGACCTTTTATTTTCTTTTGTCTTTTCATGTTACCCATGACTTGCCTATAAATAGTCATGAATTGTAATGAGAATGATCCAAGTATTTTGAATGAAAGTTATCTTCCTCTTTGCACAAGAAAATTTTCTTGTCTTTTCTCCCACTTCCATTGGATTGCAAATTGATCCAAGCGGTATCACTTTGACAACTGACTTAGAAGTATTTAGGAAAATTCATTCTAAGTTATGTTAAATTATGTTATCGCACACTTTGCCTTGATACATGGAATCCAAAACTCCTCCTTGTAGTCTTCCTTCGGCTTTTGAAACCACTATCAGTGGGGCCTTGATTGCCATTGTTCTAGCGCTGCAGGATGAGAAGGTCAGCCCTCTGGCCTCCATGACTGAATGCAATAAACAAGAGCTCGAGCAAGTTCAAGAGAGAAGTTGCAAGCTTGCTCCATGTTCAAAGGGTTCTTCAAAGCCTATAGTGGGGGAAAAAAGAAGAAAAATTCCTAAATGAGTTAAAAACATTGGTGTTCATCAGTTCATCACCTACAATGCAAGTGATGGGCCTCTTTTTCAAAGTTGGTCTGACAGCTTGATCCCAATGCGAGTTATTAAAGTTTTGTTTTTGAAATGTCTAAATAATAACGTATTTCTTGACCACGCTGAGCTGTTTGACAAACGTTTATAAAAACCTATACCTAGAACACGTTGAGGCGTGGACGGATGTCTATAGGCAGGTGAGCTTAAGCCAAATACTTTTACTACAACGAGGGCGTTATGGCCCTCCAGTGCTATCTCCTATGGCAAATAAAAGAGAAAACATAAACAAGAAGAGAGAAGATTATTTTTATTTTCTAGGAACACTAGGGTAATCATATCATAGCTCTATAAGCAAGAAGATTGAAGTTTATTCTATTGTATTGGAACGCTAGGGTAAGCAGCTCATATATAGTTCTAAAATCAACAAACACCAATAGAAGAGTTGTTTAGCCAGCTACAGTTTTAGGTGCCCAAACCTTTCAGAATCTTTTCTTTTCTTTCTTTTTTTTTATACTTCGGCTTTTTGTTTTTTGGAATTTAGACTAGTATGAGATTTTGAGCGAGTGCAGGAGGCCAGTCATCCCGGAATCAAGTCTAGAGGTAGAAACCATGCAAGGTGAACGAAAGCCTACTGAGTGCATTAGTGTTCACTTATGAAGCTACGCCCGAGTCAACAGCAAAAATCCAAGACTGTGAGAATATCCACTAGACTATATATGATAAATTGCATTGCCTTGCCTAATGAAAAAATTAAGCAGTTGCTGAACTATTTCTTACAAAAATAAAAGATAAATTACTTTTCATGCTTGCTTCACATTTTGAAGAGAGAGGGTTTTCAGCACAAATGTTGGGCGGAATCCAAAAGGGTGAGTGCAGATTCAGATAATAGCAACCTCCTTATTTTGGAGATTTTGGCTCCATGAGATGACAGGAGCTAAAAAAGGAAGCACAAGTAAGAACCTTAAAATTCCCAGAAGCGAGTTCTGAAATTATCTAGAGTGTAAAGGCCACTTTTTCTGCTCTTTTCCCTTTTCTTTTTCATCTTCTGTCTGATCCTATTAGCCGAACAACCAGCATAAATTCTTAAATATTCTCCTTTCCTGCTGTTACTGTACACCAGGTCAATTTAATCCACGGGAAATCTCTGCCAAAACATTTAATAGTTTAAGGAAATACCTCTAACCAATCAGTAACTGCTTTTGCTTCTCATGAAATCTAATGCATCCATATCCCTGCTTGTTGATTCAGTTGACTCAGTAACCTGCAATCATCTTCTAGATGATTCAATTCCCTTTGCTCGTTGATGGTATCTTTTCTCCCATGACGAACGATCTCAAACAAGGATAAGTTAGTATACCATCACGACCTTTTAGGTGCATAAGCTTTGCTTCTTAAGGATACATAAAAATAGATCAAAATAAAATTTGTATGTGTTTGTGAGAGGGTGGGGTGTGCATTTCGTTTGACAAATTTTATCAACAACTGTGGAACAAGAGTAAATGGAAATACCCACATATAACTCAAGGAAAGAGTGACATAATGACTTCTCATTATGTCATGTTTGAACATATCATGATCACCCATCATTCACCCAAAGAGAAATTACATATGATCTTGTAAATATCTGAGAGCACACAGAAGTTGTTTAATTCAAAAAATAGGTGTCTGCGCGGGGGAGGGAGCATAATTAAATATAACCATAAAAGAAATTAAAATGATTATACTTGCAGATAAATTAACGCAAAAATTTACATGCACTTATTCGTAACAACATCCATATTTTGGCTAAACATAGTTGATAAATAAATGCAGTTCTTCGATAGTAGATCCAAACTTTCCATAAAAATAAAAGAAGCACTCCAACTTTTCTTTCCCCTTAATCAGTTGAAGTCCATCTTGATAGTAAATATGAAGTGAACTTGTGGAAGATCAGAACTAAACTATAGTAGTTGATTTTTCCCCCAACAAATAATTTATAGTGGCTTATGATGGTTAGAATCAGATTCAACTCACAAGTTGTTCTAACAAAGTACAATTAGATAAAAATATTCTAAGGCAAAATTTCATCATCTTATGCGAGCAGCATACTTGAATAATGGAGCCCAGTGGAGAGAAAAAGAGATGTGAAGTCGAAACCTAAGCTTGATCGCGAGGAGGAATCCTCTGCCTCGGCGCTGGATAATGGTAAAGTGAACGGTCCCCCAGAAACCACACGGTATGAATAACTTTCTTCCTCTATAGAAACTATTTGTTGACAGGAGACATTTGTCTTCTGTTGTTTAAATCAAGGCTTTGTGACGAAGCAAAGCTACTACGGTAGACAACTTTTTTTTAACAGGTGCTACGGTAAACCTCTTCTACCAACGATATCTGCCGTTCGTCCGGCATAGGATCTAATATATGAGAGGAATTGTTTCTGCTGTACCCATCATATCCATTGAAATGCCATGTTTATATACAAGTTGTCAAAAAATCAAATCCCAATAATTAGGGAAAGTTACAACAACTATAGAAATTCATTTTATGATAGTATAGAACATATAATTAATGACTATTCTGATAGGTAATTGCAGCCATGATAGGAAGATAATCGGAGCCATGATATAAGGTAATCGAAATTGTTTCAACCATAGCTATCTTCCAAGAATGAGATGCCATGTTCAAAAGGTGATCAAGCTTGTTTCCAGCAATATTATCCTTTTAAGAACGAATGGTAATACTGCCATGATTACTTCCTACGACAACTTGACAATGGCTGGGCATGTTGGCTGAGCACTGATTCCAGAATCATCACATCTGGGATAATATAATAAACCCAATTTGTGGGAATTTCCAAGCATTTAGTTAGGATTTTCTACAATCCAACTAGCCGAGCTATAGGAATTCCAGCATGGGAGCACTGTAGCATTCATTAGGCTGGGTTTTGGCTGACGAGCTGTAACCAACAATTTATTTTCTCTTGGACGTACATGTACTGTGAGAGGCCTGAATGGGCTGAAGCCGGTAGGCCCAGCCAACTCCAGCCCTTGGGCCACAAGAGAAGTGGAACAAGGGATCACGATCGCGATTCCCTGCTCCGCCTTCTTTGGGCAAGGTGGGGCAGAGGTGCTGCGGCGGTTCCGCAGCAACCCCGCGGCCATTAGGAACAGCTGTCGGTCGTACTCAACTACCGCGAGAATCACGGCTGTGAATGAGCCGACCTCCTTTAAAAAACCCATTATAAAACCTCCTCCTCCTCTGTGATTGATCCACCGTCGGCATCCCTTCTTCCTTACCTCCACATTGGTTATTCGGTAGGTAGATCTTGGGTACTTACACATGATCAAGGAATCCAAATAATACCTTCCGGCTAGCTATTTTAGGTGAGGTACTAAGTTGCTACAAATGGTATCAGAGCAGATCTGGCATTAACCTATGTAGACTAGGGGACACAGCACGGATCCATGAGAGCTGACCTCCGGTCAATCATGGTGTTTATGATTAGATTTGAATGGATTTGAATCGTTAGCCTGACGAGAACATCAGGGCATGAATGGGAGAGTATGTCAAGATCCGTGCGGGTGTGTGTTTAGTCCCATATCGGTTATTCAGTGGGTAGATTTTGGGTACTTATGCAGGATCAAAGAATCTAAATAATACCTTCCAACTAGTCATTTTGAATGAGGTCCTAGATTATTAACATATACCTAACTACCAATCACCATGCTCGTCACACTCAAATGTAGGAATTTCCTGCAGCCTCCCTCGTTGAAGACCTAGACTCTTCATCGTACTTTGTTTTATGCTAATGTAGTTTCCAGATTAGTGCATCTACTTTTTTTCTTTTGTCATATCATTCCTCTTTTTGTCACATGGGATGTACTTATGGACTTCGTGATGGACATGGTTCTGATACAATTAATTGCTTTGATATATGAACTATTTTTTGGCACAAAATCTTAAATTTCTATATATGTGACTTGGTGCAAGCTCTAACAATGTCTACACTTTGTTATATCACTCAATCCTTAAAATATTGTCTCGACGGAAGAGAACTCAGCTCTTTCCATCAGTAAGCACCTCTCTTATCTGTGTTCTTGTACTGGGAAGAAGTCCAAGTTCAATCTAGTGAGATGAAATCCAACCAGTGTTCTAAAAAATAAATAAGAAAAGAGTGTTTGCACTAATAAAGTGATTATGTAAATTGAGGAGAGATAAAAGACTTACATGCGTAATATACATATAAAATAACAATTATTGAAATTAAAAAAAGGGGGTTGCCTTACGATGGAGAGAATATTGGTCATCTTAACCTCGGGTTGTTTCGACTTCCTTGACCTTCAGCTGGACCCAAGTGAATGACCTCGGTATTAGCCAAAGTGTTATTCTGGTCGATCTTGCCTAGGAATAATGCCAAAGGGTATTAAATAGGCTCCGATCATGGTCTTGATAATGGTTATAGTAGTAAGGACAAAATGAATATGATTATTACTACCTATCAATCATGGATAGTCGTTACCATACAGTTAATGCACGATTAGCCATTACCAAGCGGTTATAGCACTACCTGATAAATCATGTAACAGACATCGCTCTCGTCCTATATATAGGAATGATAAGGAGACCCTCAGGCAAGCAATACTATACTGTATAAGTTGTCTCGACATTCTTTTTTATGTTTTAAAAAATAAAATTAAATCTGTTGTGAAAAATTATTAGAGTTTTAATTTGAAATTATTTAATTAAAATAAATAACTTTATCATCTATATTTTAGTTAGTTTAAATACTTTAAAGTACTTTTTGCCAAAGGCATCTTTTCAAAGAGTTATGACTATGTTGGTTTCCGAAAAGTTATGGTATTTCTAAAATATCATGTATCTTCGGAACTATCATGCCTCCTCGGTCATATGAATAGAGTCTATAAATAAACTCTGAGTCCATAGCTCTATGATATATCTAAATTCATCACATCCGCTTCCTCTTCCTCTATACTCTATTTCTTATAGCGCACTATTTTCGAGATTGAGACATTACTTTTCCAAAGTACTCTTTTTTCATATTTCCACTTCCTTCTGTTTTTTTGAACACCCGAAGAAAGCCATTCGGGCCAAACCTCTCAGCTATCGTGCTCGTTATAGGAGATCGGGCTGAGTCTAGTTGTTGTACTTTGAGGATGAAATCGCTATAGACTTACACATAGAGGCGAATTATATTTTTAAGATAGTGTACATTATATGTCTCAGTCCAAGCAAGATCTTTTTAATCTTCTGAATTTATTTTAGTAAATCATTCTTTTATAACGTTATTCTAAAATAATAAAAATAGTAATATAATAATTTTTAGACCATTTTCAAACAAGAATTACACTATCACAGAGCACCACTAGTAAAACCGTCAAAGGATATCTTGTTCGAAATATACACCCTGGTCGAGATACGCAAATCGCCCCACAAATTGGGTGCTTGGGGCCCTTCGCCTGGTCCGACTGGCCCATGGGAACAGCAAACGCCTTATTAATGTCCAGCCCTATAGGTCACGATCGCTACATTGGCACCACCATTTTATGCTCTCCTGTGTGGTCCGTACAACAATAGTCCTCCTTCATCTCCGTTGTACAAGCTTCCTGCAAAGCTTATCAGTTGGTAGAGATGGTCCTGACCCTACCAGTTCTTGTCCGGAAGAGACCAGACAGACTAGTTTGGGTGCCGACAGGGCGATCGCAGGTGCGAGCCAGGGATATTCATATGTTGATGAGCCGAGAGCCAGTCTAGTAGATAGAGGGTGGATGGATTTGGAGGATGCGGATTCATCCACGTATGGCGCTCTTCATCTGAAAGATGGCATGGGATTGCTTACCAACCAGGAGCTTGTTAGCACGGCGAGGGATGAAGACCACTCAATATTGTGAGGTGTGCATGGATACCGAGGAGACTATTGATCATGTCCTTCTGCAATGTCCCAAAGCCAGGGAGATTTGGAGCATATCACCTTTCCTGTTGCCCCACTCAGTCGAGTCAGTACATGATTTAATTCATCGGCTGCGAGTCTCTATGCGGAGGCCAGGGATCCGTTGGGCATATTTGGCTTATTATATTTGGTTGGACAGGAATGCTGGCTTGTTTGAGGGCGGAAGGTTACCCCCGCGAATGATGGTGGACAGAGCCATGTTTCATGCGAGGGAGATCACTACAGCTGCCGCTAGATTCTCTTTTGGGATGACCAGGGACATCTGGGGTACTCTTTCTGCTGTTACATCGCACAAATTCGCCCTTGTTTTTTGGGTACCTCCATCCCTTGGTCATTTCAATGTGAACTTCGATGGTAGTATATCGGCGGACAGGGTATCCGGAGGAATTGGCTTTGTGATCAGAGATCATCTTGGTAGGATGATAGCAGCTGGTGGCCGCCGCATGCCTGGACTCACTGCAATTAGGATGGAGCTGCAGGCAGCTTGAGAGGGGATATCCTGTACGAGGCGGGTACTTAGTGCTGAGCATATATGCCTTAAGGGGGACTCTTCTGTGGTGATCGACTGGATTCGGAGAATAGACAGATATGGTGATGGTCATCTTCTTATCTGTGATACCCGTAAATTGGCTCAGGTGCTGAGCGACTTTCAAGCATTACATGTTTTTTCGAGAGACGAACAACGCAGCAGACTCATGAGTTGCCTCATTTGTTGCCCGGCACTCCACGGAGATCATATTGATATCTGTAGAGGATATTCCTTCTACTCTGTACTTTTTACTTTCTTTTAATATGGCTGAATGTACTTATTTTAGAGCTATATAAAGTACCGTCTTAATCAAAAATAAAAAGAAGAGGAGGAGGAGGAGGAGCTGATTTGTACGATATAGCTCTAAAATGCATGCCATATTATGAGAACATGCAATATAATGCATGCAGAGGATTGAAATGACCGCTGAAAGGGTAAAAAAAAGTAAAAAAGTGAGAGAGGCCTGCCTGCACCTCCATGCCCTGCGTCAGTAAATGTGTAAGTCAGTAAAGATATCAGTATCGACAGTACGTACAGCCTCGCCACATGATATGTGATAAGATTGGACAGTAGCCACGTCCGTCGATGTACTAGCTGGCCTTGTAAGTTTCGTTGGATCCCGCGAAAGACCCGGGGAGCAGCTGTGGAGTGATGTAGCTTGGACGTGACAAGCATCAATCATAACTGGCAGACCTATGGATACGTTGTCGTCTTCTTCTTCCCGCTCTCTTATGCATGTTTCAAAACAGTTCTGCACAGAGAAAAACAAAAGGCATGCAGACGGCAGCATGGCTAAATCTTGATATCATGTACTCTAAAATCTATGTTATCATGATTTTCTCCATTAAAAGAACTGTTTTGATTGTCCACGTTATCCGAACAAATCCAGGTAATACTGGTACGTTCTTGTAGCCGTTCGAAGTGTAACATGGCATGAAAAAATATAACTATCATTTTACTATTTGGGTGGATATTAATGTGATCTCTTTCTGCAGGCTTACAATGTTTTGGGTACTATCTGCAAAATTGATGTTAGATCCTTTTGAACTATTCCATCTCGACCAAAATTTTGGAGCCACTTAACCTTTGTTCATTTTTTGATTAATTACTTTTTTCTTATTAAAGATATCTCCCTTCGTTCATATAAAGCGTGGTTTATAGCTAAGGTAGACATTTGGACTAACTCATACTAAGTGTGTCAGCCAAAATTTTCATGTGCTCACTCCAAAGCAAGCATACTAAGCATTCAAGGTTTAAATAATGTGCTATATGCATTCTAAGGGACCTAGCAAAATTAGTATTGACTATTATAACAGTTATGACGGCCATTATGTATCTCAAAAAAGTATTTAAATTTTTATATTAAAATAATATTATTGTAATGGCTATTATACTGGTATTATTATAGAAAATAATGAACAATTAATGGCATTATCTTTTCTTCACTTTTCATTCAATAAAATATATTTCTCGGATCATATAATCATTTTTAGAGAGAATTTTGATGAAAAACTTTCAATTTTGAAAAAATAACATTTTATTCAGAGAAAGGTATAGTTAAAAGTAACAATCATTATCTACATTGTCATGGACCAATATAATGCTAAATAATATACTAAAATAGCTATCATTTTTTTACCCTATTATTATACATAATATAATGAGAGGTGTCGTATTGTGATGGGGGTTATAATAGATATAATGATGTAATTTAAAACCTTGGCAGCATTTTATGCCTTCCGTGCTTGCTTCCTATAAAACCCACTCAAAGCTCACTATCACTATAGGAAAATAGGCCAATCCTAATTTTTTTAAAGTAATTGTCAATGCTTATAAGCGTTGAAAAAAATAGGAATGATGCACTTAAAAGCGTCAAAGAAGCATCGGCTATACAAGCATTGAAAATAAAATTTTTGATGCTTGCCAGACGCATCGTAATTTTAATGAGCGACACTTTAAAGCATTACAAATTTTAAAATGGACAACACTTTTAAACATCTTTATGTTAGAACAAATTTCAAATGCTATAAAGCATCTCTATGTGATGACATGTGAATCAACAGCTATGATTCTCTCCAAGATACTTGAACAAGGTCTTTGACCATAACTTAACAAGTTTGTGACCATATTAAAAAAATGTCACTTGCCATTTTTATCATCTTTATTTGCATCCAAGTCTGGAAACTATATTTCAAAGCTTTAACAAAGACCTAAAATATCATTCATAATTATTCATTAATATAGGTTTCTAGAATTTGTTGCCAAAAGTTGCTTTGTTAAGCTTGTTGTTTGTTTAAGGAAGGGTTTGAAATACTATATCTCAGTTAATTAGTTTTTGGTGACAATTTTTTTTCAAAAATTGTTTGTTTTCTGGTCATCTTTATTTGCATCAATGGGCTAGTGTACTGGCAACAATATTTCAAGGGTTAAGAATAGAAATATAATGACATATTCATCGAAAAAGAAAAAGATCTTCAATGTGTTGGAAATATGGTGGTGAATAAAGTGCAAACAAAAATTCAAAATATGAGGCATGTAGTATCGCTACTTTATGGTGTTATTGTCTAGACTTAGTATTATATTGTTTGCAGTGGGATACCATAAAGCTTTTGGGGGTTTGCAAGAAGCAATGTCGTTCACTGCAGAAACAAATCCCTCTTCTACTAACTTCTCATAAGTAATTAATTGCAGCAATTTAACCACCCAAATATGGCCTTTTGTGTGAATGACAAGTGGTTATTTATAACTCCTCCGCATGTCATATAGAATTTAATCAACTACATGTCGGACAATCTAATGTTCTTGACCTTTTAATATAGTTGGTCAACCAAATTTTGAATGTAAATAGTGTCCCTTCTAGCTCAATGAAGATGAATGAAAAAGATAATTTTACTAGGATAGATGAATACAAGTGAATACATGATCAATTATATATGATAAACAATAAAAATGGGCAACCATTTATGGTTGGCCAATATAAGTCAGTCAATTTACCAAATTTTTCAGCCATGATGTTGGCTGATTGGAAAACTAAATTGTATTGAGTGACCAAAACATACATAATATTTATCAACCACTCATTCTTAATTCTTAGTGCACGTGTTCCCAACATTCAATTTGGATAGAGCTTGATAGGACCAACAATGATTTAATAGGGTCAATCGGCATTATCTGCACCCTTAGTTTTGGTCAGCTTGAAAATTAAGCATTTAAGCCGATTATCATTCTTTAATCTATTGGCTATTTTTGGTTGATTTACTATTTATTTTTTCCTTGGTTAATTGGTCATTTTTGATCTACTGTCCTTTCTTGGACTTGGTTGATTCATCATTTTTGATTGATGAGCTTTTTTATGCTTCGATCGATCAATTATTATTGTCAATTGACCTTTCTTGGCCTTGATTGATCAACCAATATTGATTGATTTCTCTCTTTTGAATCAATCTCTAGATGGATCAACTATATGACTTAAATACGTATGTCCCTGGGTTTTGGATTAGAGGGCAGATATTGGTAGGATCGATCTCTATATGATTCAACCATATGCCTTCAATAATTATGCTCCCTAAGTTTGAAAAAATATGCCTCCAAATTCTCAAATAGAGAGCATATTTTGATAGCATCAATTAGTTTGGTCATTGTCAAGCAATCGGCCATATATAAAATAGTCATTCTCCCAATTCATGCAAGATCAATGATGAGGTGAGGAACCTTGAACTGGCCTACAAGTACTATTCTGCGATATAAGATAGTAAAACCACAATATTCCATACTCTATTTAGAGATGTTTAATTCTTTTAGTGGCTGAATGGTACAAATTTATACCAAATAATCATACACAACCTCATGTAAGTCCCAAATCACTTCTTGAAGTGGAATAGTATTTGGCATTCTTAAGCAAAAATAATTATCGGGCACATTTTTAAGTATCACTAAATATCTATTCTAGAATTTTTGTGGCATTTTATTATATACCATCTTAAGATGGTATCGATAATTAATTGCTGACATTTTCAAAAAAATACCAATAAAATTTTTTTTCTATAGCACATGTAAATGCTATGAAAGTTTTTATCTAAATATTTTCTTTAAAATATTTAGCTGCAATTACATATGCTGACAATAAACCATGATATCTGGTGAAAAATTCTCAAAAATAAACCATATAACCTAACCAACAAAAGAAGAATTCAAACCAATGATCATTGGTTTGAATGACAAACCCTTAACCACCAAGCCACAACATATTATTCTTGTACAAAAAGAATTTATTTAGCTTATTCTTATATATTCAAGTCATTAAATAATTATTTGATATACATTGTGATATTTCATATTTTAACTATTATTTTTATAAAAAAAATTGTTTTTTACAATGAAAATGAACTTAACTTTCAAAGAATTATTGTTAAAAATATTTACAAATTAACTTCCATGACCCATATTCATATATAATTTTTCTTACAAGCTCTCTAAGAATAGAGAATTCATGATTACTTTTATTTATGTTATACTAAAAAGTAATAATGATATTTGGTGTAAAAAATATTAATATTTTTATATTATATTTTTATCTTAAATATTTTGATTTTTAATAATTTAACACAAGCCTGATTGAATTAGTGGCCTATATAATGCTAAAAAGATATGCTAACTTAATGTAAATATCTTTATCACAAGGTTTCGATCATGAGAAATTCAACAACCACCACAACGTGTATGATAACATATTTGATGGCCCCATGATGACCAAACTCAAGCTCTAATTATAAATGTAAGATTTAACTACAATCTCCTAAAATACCATAAATTATGATGGTATTTATTTGTATATTAGTCAAATGCCATAATAGAAATTCTAGTTTCCAGCATTTCAAGTTATATATCCTAGAATACAAATTATAGCAGTATTTACATAAAGTACCACCAATGAAAAGATATTTATTGGAAGGTAGATACTATATTGCAGCCAAAAAAAAATAATGGCCTAAAATAAAAAATGCACAAGTATTGTGCTACCAAAAGTCATTTTGTTAGAGTGTTATCTAATATAACTCAGCTTCTCAAAAATATAAAGAAAAATTATTCATACATTTTAGACTCCTCTCATGGTCAATCAAAATCTAGATCGATTGGAGGATGCCCCGGATCTTTTTCGTTCCGAGATCAAGAGGGCTTAAAATTTGCTTAGCAATAGAACTAAAGGAAAAGTAAAATAGGCATCAAAAAGACAAACTAGATTAAAACAAAGGAGTAGATCAACTTTCATATGACATTTATACATCTAACACATATAATTGAGAAAAAGCAAGATACAATGATTAAAGATTTGAAGAAATACTCTAGATTGGGTAGGGTTTTTTTCTAAAGGCTAGATCTTAAACCAAGGAGCTCAGAGAATTGGTTAGGTGTAGGTACCTATAGCCCTTGAGAAAGACAGAGATCCCTTGAATGATGCCTTTTCCCTCCTTTTATCATCAAGAAATGTAGTGTTTTCAGCAATAATTACCTTCTCTTGATAGGTTCTTATCTTGATAACTCCCTCCTTGTTAGTTGTTGACAGTTTCATATAGGATTAACTCCCTCTTCTACTAATAGCGTTCCATAAATAGTTAATTCTAGCAATTAAGCACCCAAATGTAGCATTTTTTGTGGATGACAAATTGCTAATTGTAATTGCTCCACATGTCGTAACTGAACCTTGGTCAATCTAATGTTCTTTACCTTTTACTATATAGGTGATCAATGATTGCTTAAATTATGGGTGTAAAGAACAACTCTTAGCATTTTATCCTATTTATAGCATCCCAAGGGTTGTAACAAAAGAAGAAAGAAAACCACAGAAGGGTGTATCAGCGATGAAGCAATGCATGAAGGCAAATGTATCAAATAATACAGAGTTTGGAAGCTTACATTAGATCTCAACTCGTTTTACAATCCCATGCCACCAAGTTGCCAATCCTTGTTGAAGTTTGCCAAAGCCCATCATCATATTGAAGCTCATCGTCGTTGATAAAAAAAGATGCAACAAGAGACCTCTCCTAAGTCTACATGTCAAAATCCAGGGCATCAGATAGAGACCTAAGAGCGGGCAAGGAGATCAGGAGAGAGAAGTACCAAAAATGAGAAGAGCTCTCGGCTTAGAGTGTGTTTGGGACAATTTTTAGAGCGTGTATTCATAGCAATGGAATCCTACCCATCATGGGACTCAAACATGGGTCGACTATGACCCAAGCTCCAACACTACTTAATTTGGGAGCCAAGGTAGACATTAATCCGCTTGGGTCAAGACCAACTTCACCTAAAATCTAACATCTCCCACTCAAATATATCGAGCTACATCCAAAAGTGTTCTCATCTCAAAGTCCCACTTTGATCCTCTCTTTCATACGGATAATGAGGTGTGCGACTATTGAGAAAATAATAATATAGGAGCACCATATTAGATTTTTTCTTAACTTACATGGCACATCACTCACAATTCTTTGCCTATGCCCTGTCTAATTTAGCCACAGTGGCTTGAGCATTTCTAATCCCTCATGAGCTCTAGCTCAGGGCCATGGTCAGCCCACCGCAATATTGTGATCAGAATAAAAACCAAAATAGATCATTCACTTTTAGTATATAGGTTACATATTAGTTTGTTAAAATGATGAAAAATTGCTGTCAAATCCCGGCAATAAGCACCAACTGCTGCTGCATACAGTTCCACATTGATGTGTCCCTTTAAGTCCTCGTGTCAATCCACTTCAATCCAAATGCTTTCCTAGCCATGCTTCGTAAAACCCAATTCAATCATGATTGTGGGATAACATATTAGAGTAACAACATCACACCTCCACTTCATAATATGGTCTTAGGTCAAAAAAGGAACAACATGATCATATGAATAATCTACAGGCACAATGATAGGGTAGGGATCATTCAACCACTACACTTTACAAGGACATCGTTATAACATATGGTGTGATGCATATGCTAGAGTGGAGTTCTCATATAAATAAAAATTTCATACTCCAAGCACTATATGAAATCCAAATAACATCTTGAATACTTATGCAGGGCCACGATAACATCTTTTGATTAGCTTTTTTGAATTGAGATTATGAATTGTAACACTTTGAAGTCTGCGAACTTCGTGTCCTTGCCCCCCTACCACAAAGCCCATGGGATGATCTATATGGATCATCCATCTAGTTCTCTGTTAAAAAAAGTCAGTCTTAATGTATATTAGTAAAGTTCTAGGTCCAGATGGGCAAATATGGCTAGATAGAGGTGAATAAAGAAAACTTACCACGGGAGAATGTATTCTCGTAATCTACACCCTCTACATGATTACAGCTTTTCACTGCAAATTGGGTTTTAGGCTTTCCAATGCTTCCATTATCTTCCAGTTGACCTTTCGAACAAGCAAAAGATTCCTATGCTCCAGACTTGGTTCCTCTTCGTGGACTTAATCTCATCCTTCATTATAGCTGTCCATTCTTTCAAAACAAGTGATGTGATGAACTCATGATAGGATTCAGGTCATTTGATTAAAGCACATGAAACAAGCTGAATACAAGATTGGTTTCAGCTCATTATATTGTTATTAAGCTTACCAAATAATTTTTTTTAAAAAAAAAAAAAAGCAAGCTTGGCATTAAATTTCAAGCTCAAATTAATTTAAAGCCTAGCTTGGTCAACCCAAGCTGAATCAAGCTAGATTACCCTCCTATTCCTAGTGTAGTATAATATAACAAGATATGCATATTACCCATTTTTCAAGGTGTAAAAATTTCCAAGATAATATAGGGATATGTACAAATGAATAAATTACAACACAAGATTTAACAAGACATTCTTCCCAGCAATTTCTTATCCAGATTCAACAGACCTTTTTGCCTAAACCAAAAGTAAATGTTATCTGCCATCGATGGATGCCAGACAAAGCACAGTACAAAACAAGGACTGCTGATAGGTGGCTAAAAAGTGAGGATCGTAGCGCAAGAGTCATATTTACAACTACTGCAGAGTGGATCAATACAAAGGGGAACAAACACTCCTCAGCTCCATTGTGGAGGCAACTCACAAAATTACATGTTTCGGCCCAGGAAACTAAACAATCACCCATGCCTTTCTTTGATCTGTCGCTGTCAAGACATATAAGTATCATTTAATATGACAAAGCTGATGAACCTGGTAGCCCTGCTGTATTTTGGTAGGTTGGCTCTGGCAACATCGAAGACTATCATCCAGCCATTGCTGAGTTGCAAACATCATAACTCGATGGATCATAATATTCGAGACATGCTTGGGTTAACTGTAGCAGGGGATTGGATTGCTAAAAACCTTCCTATGCATCTCTTTCAGAACAACACTTGCAGCTTCCTCTGGAGTGTATTCTATGAAGGCATAGATTTTGGACCTTTTTGATATCTTGTCAATTATAATTTCAACTGTTGCAAGGCAATTACAGCATCTACAATGTTGTGCCAGTTTGCTGATGAACAAAAGGTTCAGTGCTTTACCTTCAATAAGCTCACCAAAGCCTTCAAATGCTGCATGCAAGGTTTTGTCAGAAAAATAGAAGTCTTGCAATGAACAATTTGGTTACAGATAAGGCAACTATCTGACAGCATTTAAATGAGACAGGACAAGTGTCTAATGCCCAGAAGAAAAGAAAGAAATGATGTCGAATACTGAGTTCTTTCCCATTCAAAATGAAAAGAAATGATAACACGATTTCTGAGATGAATCATAGTACCATTATAAACAATCAATCAGGCTGCACACCACAAGCAATACAGATGGGTGATAATTGTTTGTTGCTTTTAATATAGGTTGAACCCAGCTATTGCATGATAGATAATGTCCTTTCTATAATGAAATGAACGTAATATTAAATTGACTTGGCTACACTCATGTGAATCTCCTTTCAGATATGATCGGATTTAGATTGGATGATGGGGTCCCACATCGATAATCTGAGCTATTGGACGTGATCTATTATATCTAAACTGATTATCCACAAAAAACTGATGTAATTTTGAGACCCCTAGCCCATACATAAAGTTGTCAAAAAAAAAATGTATTGCTTCGTGCTACTTAAACAGTCCAATTTTTTGACCACTTAATGCAAAGGGTACAGATTTCCAAAGCACCTGATTTTTAGTATGGAAGCAGTTTAGAGATAGTGGATCACATCCAATAGCTCGGATCGTCAATATAGGATATCCATCATCCACGTTAGACCTGACTGGATCTAAGTGGAATTCACTCGAGTGTAGCCAAGTCGATCTCCTGTAATATATTTGATTATGTAGTTATCAAGGCACAACCAATGAACCAGAACCTTCTTTTGGCTACACTGTTGAATTATGGTCACAGAAGATATGAGCAAAGGCTAATCCAAATAGTCAACGAGCTTCTCATAAATTCTCCTAGATCTGAAGGCTCCTAGAAAAGCACATGCAATACTAAATATGCACTCAAACAAGTATTAATATGTATATTATTTTCTGAATTTTAATGATTTACTTTTAAAATAAATTATAGATAATAGTTATTTCCATTATTAGGCTCAAATATATTTAAAAAATAGCTCATTTAGAATATGCATTAGATATGGATCACTAAGTATCTTATCAAACCTTAACCAACCAAGACTGACCCAAGAGTGCACCATATCTTCAACAGCTCCTTGAACTAATAATTATTTTTTTGCTTTTACTAAAAAATTTTATATAGTTAATCATCAACTGGTGTTGTTTTTACTAATAAATTTTTGCAATAGCCACTACCATTCGTCACTGCCGGATAACCTGTCAATAATCGTTGATCAGCCCACTGGCAGCTAATAGGTTGGTGGTAGCCTTCGCTGCCCTCCCAAAGAATGAATAAACCCTGAAAGAAGTAGGGTTTAAGCAGGCCTGCCCTAGACAACCCAGCCAAATTAAGAACCTAGGCAGCCGCTTTTAACAACATTGCTTCTTCATAGGATATGTGCACACTACATTACATGTCATGAAAATCAATCTCATCTACCATCGGCTCATGCAACATAAAATAGCCCCTTGCATGCAAATTAGAAAAGGTTTTAACATTTTAACTGTGCATTAGATGAGCTTCATTTCTTCCAAGTTTCAAGCGGTCAGAAAAAGATACAAGGAAGCCTAGAACTTGATGTCCATTAGCAAGCCAATTCCCAACAACCTTAAAGTTTTTGTAAATCATAAGTAACATCTTTTTATAATGCTTTAAAAGTATTGAGAGCCATCTTGTAAGTATCAAACCTCAATGTCGAGGCTCAGCAACTCATGGTTGCCATGCCACCGTGTGCATATTTCTGTTGGTTCCAGGTGCAGCTCAAGCCAACCAAAGGGCTCTATCAGACCTTTCTTTTTCGAACTCAAAGTTTATGTTCTATTTTAGATTTTATTAGGTTTCATTTTTTGATAAAAGATGGATATTTTGGAATCCATTAGAGAGTTATTAGACATGCATTTCAATTGGTATTGGGAGCAGATGGGGTCCGGCTTTTAAGAGTTCTAACAGGAAACAAAGTAGGGAATCAACTTTTAGCTGGCGAGTCCTTTAATTGGGGGACCTAAAGGCTGCTAGTTTCCTATTTTGGGAGTTGTAAAATGGAATAAACGAGTCCAGAAATCCATGTAATAGGGGATTTAGTCACTGTTTTGTTGCAGATTTGTTTCTAATTTAGAGAGTCCTAACTAGGGTAGGAAAACTAGTCAATGGCAACTATTTAATAGTCATTCCAGTCAGCTATTAGGTTTAGATTTACTTCCACAGTGAAGAGTCCTATCTGTAGTAGGTTAGGTGGCCAATTAAAGTAAAGAAGAAGACTATTATGAGTGGAGATAGGAGCGGAGATACCGTTAGTTACTCTGGAAAAAATTATAGGCCACATGCCATCTGTTCTCTTCTTTCTCTTCCCTCTTCTACTATTCTTCTTATTCTACTACTTATTATTAATATTCTACACTACCCTGGTTACTTCTACCTATGATATTCCTCTTTTGAAATCTATTATTGTTGTTAGCCGGAAGAGTATCATTATGTTCTAGTAGATCTGGCACACAAATTGTGATACCTAAGCCCAAGCCCAGGCCCAGCTTGGATTGGGGCCCACCAGTAAGGCGGTGCCCCCCTCCTGCTTCAATAACAAAGGGAATGCCCTTATTTCTTCAGTTTCCCCCATGCGATCGCGCCCCAGCCTCTCTCTCGTGCGGCTAATATCTCCTACTACATATCTCTCTCTCTCTTCTCGTCGTGTTCTCCCATGTTTTGAGCACCTCAAGCCTCGCCACCACCACCTCTCATACCCCTCTTTCTCCTCCTCCTCCATCTCCTCTTCCACCATCTCTCCCTCTCACCCATAGTTCCCCATCTTCCCTCCATGTGCATGTGTATTGTGAGGTAGTGGGTGAGGGAACCATGCCCTCTTCCATCTCCCTCTCTCACCCCCTAATAGCCCCTTTCCCCCCTCTATTGAGATAAGCTCTAGAAGTCTCCCACTATGCCGCCTCCCCTCACTCACTTTGTAAGAGAAACAGGGCAAGGTCCCGAAGGATCCCAGTGAGCAGATTAGATTACCTAATTGTTGACATCTGCAAGATAAGTAACATTTACACTGTATAGTGTTTAATTAAAATTAATTGTGCAAGTTATTATAATGATTCCAAAATTAATTGCATATAAAATCCTATAATGATATGAAATTGATTATAATTGTAACTATCTTAATTAACTGTATGATTTGAAGCATCATAATGGGATCAAGCATGTAAAATTATATTGGGTTAATTATGCTTTTGGTGCTCCAAGTTTAGGTCGGATTTTTAATAAGTCCCTAAACTTCAAAAAACTCAAATTTGGTCCCTATTTTTTCTCAACTGTTTTAATGTAGTCCTTCCTCCGAAGGCATTAACCAGTGATTACATTGCCGATTATGTGGCAAAAACCGCTTAGGTGATGACATGGTATAACATATGAAAAATTTTATTTTAATGACGCGGCATATTGGTGATGATGTGGCATATGGATGATGACATGATATATGGTGATGATGTGGCATATGAGTGATGGGTGTCATATAAGTGATGCGGCACGCGCTGTAGAATTTTTTGCCCAAAAGTGTCCAATCGCCAAGTGCCATGTGATCACTATCACGTCATCACCCATGTACCATAAATTATGTTTTTGGTCCTCTAAGTTTCACAAATATTTTCACATGGTCCTCATAGCTCAAGAATCTTTAATTAGATCCCTTGATTTTCAAGTGTGATTTAATGTAGCCTACCCAGCTTGGTGGCGGGGCAGGTGATGATTTTGAAGCAAGGTGACTTGCTGGACGTATTTAAAAAGCCCAAGATAGTGGTAGTGTTCGGAACGGGAAGGCTAGGGCCGGACCCAGAGATGGTCCCAAGGCAGATCAAGTTTGGGGAACTGAAGACCGCCGCCACCGTCATGGCCGTGGCCACGGCGGTGATAGCGAAGAAGTATGCGGGCTCGACGTTCTCAATTTCGTTATCACCGAGCTCATTGCTAAGTTTCTCCTTAAAGGACGGGTCGGCAATTATGGACTATGCAACTAAGGATGTCAGGCATTTGCTCTGGCTAGAGTAGAATGGGAAAGCCAAGAGAACAAACGAATTAAAAATAGAAATCGTTTTCTTTCTATTTTTTATCCACTTTTGCTTTCCGTTCTTCCTAGGTTCGGATCAAACTCTCTCTGTTTGCATTTTAGGAAAAAATTGGATCAGGGAATGGAATGGAAGGTTAGATGAATAACATGTGATGGAAGGTAGGAGGAAAAGGAGGATGAGATTGACAGTATAATTGAAGATGGAGTAGAATCAGCAATGTAATAATGTATTATTAATGTGATTTTTTTAATATATATATTTTACCGCCTCATGTTATTTTAAGTATCCTCTTTATATTAGTTTTACATTAAATCACACTTGAAAATCAAAGGACCTAAATAGAGATTTTTAAACTATTAGAACCATGTAAAAATATTTGCGAAACTTAGAGAACCAAAAACATAATTTATAGTACATGAGTGATGACGTCGCATATGGGTGATAAGGTAGCACTCGGTGATCGGATACTTTTTTGGATACAAAATTCTACGAAAGGCCTCCTCTCGGAACGGCCCCCAGCCCTCGACGAGCTCGGGATGTCAGCCCTTGAGGAGCTCGGAAGGCTAGGCCGTGAAGAGCTCGGCAAAGAATGATGAGAGGAGCTCGGGACACCGAGACCGCTGCCCGGCTCGGGCCCCGAATGCCGCAACCGGACGACCTGGCGGGGTCGCTGAGAAATGGGGATCGAGCATGCTGGAGCCGCTTGATCTCTTGCGGCCTCGGAAGAAATCGCGCGCTCGACGAGGGGAGCTTTCTCCAGTCTACGCTTCCTGGTATTCTTCTGGCTGTTCTTCCGAATGAGCTCGGAAGTCCCAGCTTCGAGGTCCTCAACCTCGATAGGAGCAGAAGTCGAGGCCGGCTTAGCCTTCTTTCTGGGCACGAGGTGAGCCCCTCCGGTCTCAGCTGCCCTCTTCTTGTACCTAGCGAGGAGGGCCGCGTTGCTGGTCACCATCCCTGCAATGTCTGAAAAGAAGAAAGAACTCAAGTGTCAGACCAACACCAAAAAAGGAGAGAGGAAAAAAAATAAGAAAAAATAAATAAAACAAAGGACGACGAAATAAGAGAGGAGCAGTACAACCACCCTTACCCTCAGGGCACGCCGAGCTCAGGCCGACATTGACCAGGGCCTCCTCGCTCAGGAGGTCGTTCAGAGAGATATCCCCCTTCAGACCGCGAAGAGCTGCGAGGATCCTCTGCTCGCTCACGGTCAACTCGGGGACCCTATTGTTAGCCTTAACTATGGGCTGGCCCCACGACAGGTTAAACCCCTACGGACGCTCGGAGAAATGAAAGAAGAACTTCTCCTTCCATCCACGGATGGAGGTAGGAGCACCTCGGAACAGCGACCTACCCCTCGAAGGGCAAAGTACAACCACCCTCCATCCGCGGGGTTAGACTTCAACATATAACACCCGCGGAAGACATTGACCGAGGTCGGTATCCCATGAGCAAGACAGAATGACAAGAAGCCCATGATTACCCTCCACAAGTTCGGAGCGAGCTACGCTGGAACGAGGCGATACCTCTCTAGGAGCTCATTCACGAACTCGTGTAGGGGGCACCTCAGACCGGCCCGAAGCATCTCCACATACACTTCGATCCGACCTGGAGGGGGCCTAGTGACTCGGTCCCACACCCCCACGAATTCGCACTCGAACTCGCGCGGAAAGAAGAACCGGGTCCGAATCGTGCCCAATTCTTCTCTGGTCAGGCTTGACCCGACCCCATCTGGACCATGGCTCACCTCCAGCTTGAGCTCCGTCCCCTGAGAGGGAGAAGCTACCGTAGAGGAAGAAATACTGTCCGACATTGTCCCACTCACATAATTGAAAACAAGAAAAATGGAGGAACAAAAAAGAAGAAAAGAAGACCGACAGTCCTCCGAGCGGACGTGAGAAGAGCAACCTACCGTAGTCCTCACCGGAAAAGCTAGTAGGCAAAAACAAAGAACCAAGGGGAATCGCCCAAAGAGCACCTTGAAACACCCTCGAAGAAAGCTAAACAACGATTGAGAGAAAAAAAAAAGTGGAAAAGGAAGAAGACAAAAGCTACGGCGGCCAAATGAGAGCTTTTAAGGCCAAGCCAGGGTTTATATAGACCCTCCCGACGGCTCAGATCGACAAGGCCAAACCGCGTTTCCCATCTAGATCGCGCCACGTGTCGGCCTCAGAAACCGAAGCAGCGTATCAACTTGGATCAACTTGGATACTGGAGCCTCATCATGAACCGGCAGCTCGAAACCGCCTCGAAAAGCAAAAAGTCGCCGCCTCGTGCTCCCATTAAAGACGCCCCTAAAGCGCTCGAAATGACGGAGCAATTTAAAACCGTCTGATTCCACCGGCGTGATGAAAATAACTACTTCCTTCGCCCGAGCTCGTAGACGGCTCGAACTCGAAAATCGGGGGGTAGTGTTGAGGAAAAAATGGATCGCTCAAGGCACGTGGATAAATCGTCGGCACTTGATGACGAACGTGATGACAGCGAGCATACTCTCCAAGCGTCCGACCTCAGGACGACCGACCTCAGAGCGCCCGACCTCAGAACACTCGGTCCTGACACCAACGACCCCAGAGCTCACAACCTCGATCTCGGCTAAGTTAAGCTTGATCGACCTCAAGGCCAAGGAAGACCCAGTCAAAGGAAGAAGCAGACCTCCCCACTCCACCGAAAATCAAGTCCTCCTCCTTCTCCTCATCCGGGGTCAAATCCCGCAATCTCCGTCTCAACGACTGTCAACATTTAAATGCATACGATCTCAACGGATCACCAGCCCGTCCAAAATCTTGGGTCGTCTACGATAACTCATTAATTCACACGATCACGTTCAATCACTACGGCAACTCATTAATTCGCATGATCACGTCCAATCACAAGTAACCCCTACACTAGAGCTGATCAAAATCCGGACCGGGCCGGGCTCTACAGCAGAAATTAGGCCCAATGGCTATGCCCAGGCCCGGCCCGACTGTCGGGCTTAAATATTTGTCTAGGCCCGACCCGACTTTATAAATCTGGTTCTAGGCCTGTCTAGCCCGGCCCGACCCGATAGGCCCGACCCGACAGGCCCGATTTTT
>JAOXJJ010000863.1:0-32076 GCA_025769935.1 Phoenix roebelenii
CTCCTCCCGCCGAAAAAAAAAAAATACAAGTCAATTTCAAAAATAACAGTTTTTTTTTTTGTATGGAAGTATCATGCATAACGTATCCTGATACAAACAAGAAAAATCAAAAAAATAATACATCATAGAGAATACTTAGCAACTCCGCCTCTTCCACTCATAGATGGTCTCCTGAGTGGTTGGCGACAGAAGATGCCACTCAATCCGCAGCCTCATTAGCTTCTCTAAATATATGCTTCGTCTGAATAGCCATCCCATAACAAACCATAGCCTAAATATCTCTCAGCAGCGAGTGGTTATCGTCGATCCTTCTAAAACCTGCAAGATCCACCTAACGACCGTCGCATAGCCATCCTTCAGAAGGATCTCTCTTTCTGCAAAGCACACCGTACATAACTTAAGCCAGACTAAATCGCCCTCAACTCCGTTTTCGGCGCCGAAGTGACAAACAACTGACTTACCCAACGACCCTGAAGTTTGGCCCTAACGACAACATCTCCAAGGCACCCATTTACATAACTCCCGAGGTTACACCATCCTCTTGAAACGTGGGCCCCATCTCATGCGACCCGCTTCATTGGGCAAGCCGTAGGTCGGTTATCATAAAAGCGGTATATTTATTACAATTCTTTCCGTCCGTTTGTTCTTCGGGTCGAAGGAAGCGTCTCTTCCCTCTTCCGGTCTTCCCTTCTCCCTCTCTCTTTGAGACTCTGACCTCGTGCCTTCTTCTCTCCCCTTCGGAAACCCTAGCCCCGATCCGTATTTACCCCTTCTGCCTCCTATGGCGGGGATATTTGGGTTCGGGCCGTCGTCGACGGCGAACTCCATGGTCGTGGTGAGCACGCCGAAGCAGGAGCTAGCCCTCACCAACTTCGCCTACTGCTCCGCTGGCGATATCCGGAAGTTCTCTATCCCCGGATCCAGCGTCGCCCTTGCCCTCGTCGGAGACTCCGTCGTTCTCACCTTGCGATATCCTTTCTTGGTCCCTGTTTCTTTCTTTTCTCTCTCCACCGATTTGATTTGAATGCCGGATTGCTGGAACCATCGATTTCTTTTTAGATTTGATTTTAGTGCTGGAATTGTCGATTAGGATCGTAGTATTTCATTTTCTTGAAATTTCTTGACGGGAGATAATAAAATGATTCATTTTCATGAATTTAAGAGAAAAGACGATTCTCTTTTCTTCCGAATTAAAACTTGATTCTAGGGTTTGGTAATTTTGAGTCGTATTCAAGAATGAGTTGTGTAGGATCAAAGAATTGGATGGTGATAATGTTAATGTGGCTTCCAATTCTTCTATTTATCCAAAGATCGATCTGGATTATCTTATTGTTATTGATTCAAGCGATTTTTTTTGTTAAATTAAAGTATCTATTATTCCACTATGAGGTGGATTCTTAACGAAGTCACACTGCTCACGAAAGCATTCGAGATGGTCATATTGCTTTGAATGCCATTCAACGTCGCCATACAAAAGTTTCTGCGGGTGACTCAATATGTGTTAGCAGGTTTGACATCTTCGATTCTTGAATGTTTGATCCAATTTGTTCATCTCATCCCTAAATGTTACTTGGTGAATTTGCATTTTAGGTTTGTTCCTCCTGATAATTGTAAGCTAGCACTGCTGACACTAGAGTTGGACTTTGTTAAAGGAAAGACTAATAGAACCGAGCAAGTAAGATTTTTTCTTGAAATTCAGGTTATCAATGTAATTTGTGCTTGAGAGTTGGAATTCTTATGTGTGAACACTCATTGCTTTGCAGTTAGATGCTGTTGTTCTTGCTCAACAACTTCGAAAAAGATTTATTGACCAGGTAAGACAGCCCTATTTTCTCCATGATTACTAGTGCCCCAATTTCAATGCCTTTGCCTTCCTTGCCTTGTACGTTCTAGCAGTCAAATTATGTGGTCATAGGCTCATACTCGTTCACATGAATCACTGTTGCTTGGCCTATTTGCTGATGTTGCTTAACAGCCATTGTATTTATCTGCATTGTGTTTGGATTAATGAATCTACACAAAGTCTTGTTTCTCTCCATATTTCTGTAATTATGCTTTTGACTTGGTCTTAGTTTTTGTTATTTATGCATAAGGAGCTTTTTTCACAATCAATTCTGCAATTGAGGTTTTCTGTAATCTATGGAAAATGTGGCTGGGTTTCTGATCTTGTAAGATATCCCTCATGTTGACAGCATTGAAGTATGAATTTACCAAGTTTTGCCAGTCTGATGGTGAATTCACGAAGATCTGTTCATCAAATTATTGATAAACCGATATCTCTAAAGTCCAGATGGGAAATAAAATAATTCCCAAATGTCCATTTTATCCACCCCTTGATGCCATCACCGACAGTTTGGCCAAACTCGGAATATTGGGGATGGATTCATTCCAGGGGGAGTTCGAACTTCGTTTTAAGCAGCTTATGCGAGAAAAACTCAGAGAGAAATTAGAAAATGACCAAACCACCTTCAATGTTTTCTTTCTTAAATATAGTAATAATATACCAATTTATTATTATATTATTATAATACTTATTTCTATGCTATAATATTAACATATTGATATTTATTATAAAATGATATGATATTATTACTATATTATAATATAATATTATATTATATTAGTACCAACGCCAATAGTGACGTCATACTAATATATTGATGTTAAATAATTTTAAGTTTTTAATACTGTTATTATCAATATATTATATTAAATTAAGATACTATATCTTTCTTATATATTTGTGTTAATATTATATTAAAATATAAAAATTGTTCTAACATTGGAAGTGAAAAAAATTGTATGATTAAAACAGTTTTTTAGTTATAATAATCAACATCATTCATTAATTTAACAATATTTTAGTTATTTTTCAAAATAATCTATATTACGAACAAATGAAGGAAAATGGTTTTGCAAGGGAAAATTTGACCATTGTGGAAAATTTTTCACCTTTTTCAATACGTAATTGTGACATGGGATTATAACTTTAATCCCAAACAAAAATAAGGCGGAGTCCCCACTAAACCTACCAAATTCAACCTACACGGTATAAAGTCTATTTATTCGTAAAATCCCAATACCCTTTTCACACTGAGCCTCAAAGTAGTGGGCATTAAACCTTACTCTCTAAATTTGGAGGATATGTAGGTGACAAGCCATGGCAATTTTTTTTGGTTTTTGCAACTCTGTTGCAATTTATTGTACAAACATATATCTGATATTGTTTGGAAAAAAGAATCTATATTAGTTTTACACAATGTTTACAAAGGTATCAGTTAAGCATTTTGTGTTTTCCTTTTTTGTTTCTATATCTTTCAATCATAGTTTGAGTGCACCACATTTCTACAGGCTGTTTCAAATAAAAATACAATAGCATGAGTATAACTAAAATTTGGTTTCATTTTGTGTAATGTCATTAATTGGATTGAGTGTTATTAGATTTACAGTTTAGTGCTGAACTGTATATCGGTTGCAGGTTATGACAACTGGCCAGAGAGTGTCATTTGAATTTTGTGGAACAAATTATATCTTTACAGTCAATCAGGCTATGCTAGAGGGCCAGGAAGATTCCAAAGCCATGGAGAGAGGAATGATATCCAATGATACATACTTTATTTTTGAAGCTTCTCCAGCCTCTGGCATTAAGGTTCTTACTTTCTGTGCTTTTTTGATTTCTTCATGCTGTTCCTTTAATTTATAATTGCTAAATCATTAGCTCGATGGTTCATTTTGTGCAGTTAGCAGTTCTGAGGATCTTAAATAAAAACATTAATTATGTTTAATGAAAATCTGGAGATCTGATATGGTGATTGTGCATGCAGATTGTCAATCAGCGTGAAGCTACCAGCAGCAACATTTTCAGGCATAAAGAGTTTAATCTTGAGAAACTGGGGATAGGAGGACTGAGTGCTGAGTTTACCGACATTTTTCGAAGAGCATTTGCATCTCGAGTTTTTCCACCTCATGTTGTTAATAAGTATGCCCTATTTGAATTCTATGCTAGCATATTTCATATTCCATTTTTTTTCGCACAGTATACATGTGTAATATTTTGATCTTTATCTGATAATTATGCACTGCAGATTGGGTATTAAACATGTCAAGGGAATGTTGCTTTACGGCCCTCCTGGAACTGGAAAAACTCTTATGGCTCGTCAAATTGGGAAATTATTGAATGGAAGGGAACCCAAGGTTTGACTCTATTTTTAGACTTTGAAGCATTCTTTCAAACTCTGTCAATAGAGCATGTATCTTATAATTAACTACTGACCTGTTCTGTAACATTTTAGATTGTTAATGGGCCTGAAGTGTTAAGCAAATTTGTTGGAGAAACGGAGAAAAATGTGAGAGATTTATTTGCTGATGCTGAGAATGACCAAAGGACTCGAGGTACATAGATACTATGGCGTGTTATATGTTTGTTATGCTTCCAGTATTCTTCCAGTATTTAATGCTTTCCGCTGATTATCAGGTGATCAGAGTGACCTGCATGTCATCATTTTTGATGAAATCGATGCTATTTGTAAGGTAGACACTTTTCTGTCAAAGCATTACCTGCTTTCCATGTAGTGAAGGGTTGAGCATCGCATCATTGATAAGATTCAATGTAATTCATATCATTCTGTTGTAATTCAATATGTACTTCAATTGCAGTTCTTATTGTCTAGTGGTATTGTTTCGATGCTACAAATATACTGCTGTTGATAGTATTGAGATGCAATTAATAACCATTTTTTGACATGTTATTCAACCCTAAATAATGTGCTTAATAGATACTGGATTCGGTGCTCTCACACATGTGCTGATTGCAACTTAACGCTGATGGTGAGGAAAACTGGACAAGGGTAATTTTGACTGCATGATACTATGCTAGGGTCATGCATCGCACTTGAAATATGTATTGGATAATTATATAGTCAGTACAGTGATTATGAATTGACATAGCATGCGTCTAAGAGACCAAGTGAAACGAAGCAAAACTGAGGTTACATGGTATGGATGATATTGTACTATGCATAAATAAAATATTGTTGCTTAAATATGTATATTAAATCGGTAGATACGAGTAAAGATTATCTGGGGCGGAGCTGCACTTGTAAGAAGGATAAACGGAAGATGAGAATGTAACTGGTGTTGTAAACGATGCACTATTAATGCCTACACAATATAAGGGGAATTGGATGAAGGGACTGAAAGACGGATCTTTGGCAATGGACAAATTAATGGAAGAAATTCTGGGGAGATGGATATTTTAGGTAGAATTATCATGTTAGGAAAGAGATAAGGGCTGTGAGAGGGTACACTAGTGGAAAAAAATATAAGAAATGGTGCACATGGGAGATGCAATACTTGAGTTAGCTCTCTCAAATGCATACAAAAATGAAAAGAGCATTTAGTGACTTTCAAGGTGGTTTCATGTTACTGTCACAAATATATTTTTTTTTCTTAGAGTGGTTGTCAGAACACTTCAATGTTACTCTGAACTTATACCACGAGGTTGCAGCATAGCTTGGTCATTGGTTGATACACTAGGTTCTTGATTGGGAAGAATGAAACCAGAAGAAGCCCAAAGGATGATATAGTGAAATTGAGAAGGGAAAATCATACGTTGATTAGAGATAATTTATTAAATGAGGGAGTGTGAATGTTACAATTGTATGAAATAAAAATATGTTCTGTTTAAGGGTTGTTAGGTATGGATCTAATGGAAGTGTGGTTCATTACAAAATCGGAGGTGTTAAGTTGGGCCCCTACACTGGGGAACACATCATAAGAAAACACTAACGACCATGGCAGCTATCAAAATAATCACAATTTTAAATGTTGGAGATTGCTAACATCTAAAAGCAGGATCTGCTTAGTGTGCATTCAGATTTGTTCTTGTGTAAGCTTAAAGTGGTTGATGGGGACTGCTGCAGTCATATCTGAAGATAGCGGCCAATAAAGTTCTAATGTATTCTGATGGATTGAAAACCTTTTCTATGGGGTATGATCTAGTTGAGTCTAGTGGAGTCAGTTCAGAGTCCTATTACGTCATCTTTATTCTGTTCTGATCTCATCTTGTCGCCTTGTTCTATCCTGATCTGTTCTGACTTGATCCATCTGGGCATCAAGCAATGAGGGTGTCTCAATGCACTACCAACTGAAATAGGAAACCTATAGTTTGATTTAATTTTTTCCTCAAGTAATTGTAGTGTACTAGATTTTGTCATGAGGAATCTTTAAATCAATTGGATTGGATGACTAAATCAGCTTGGATTTATTGTTCCTCTAATTTTCCTCTCTCCACCATGCAATCTGTCAGTTGGCTGGTTTTTCATCCCTCAGAGGATGTTATTTATTGGTATTTTGGTTTCCGATCTCATACAGTGTCTATGGTTGTCAAGAACTAAAAACTATTGTCCAATCTCTTTAGTTCCATACATAAATATACTTCATGAATGCATTAGCTTGCTAGTAGATTTTAAAAGGAGATCTCATAAATCACAATTTTTTGGTAGTTAGAGACCAGGAAAGTGGACCTTGCTGGAAAAGGAGTTGTCAAATTTAACTCAGTCAACTTAGGGATTTCGTTGATGTTTTAGATATATTGATTTTTGTTTTGCTGAATGAGCAAACAGATTACATTGGCTTAGTGAGAGCATCATCTGTAGCTTACAAAAATGTTGGCTGAAGTTATTTTAGTATGAAAATCTTGCCTGTATACAAAAATGTGTTGCTTCTTATAAAATGTCCTCTGAAACATTGTACTAATGTATATTAGTTCCTCATGATGATATGATTATGTTCAATTATGTAAAGACATTTGTTGCTGTTGAGGCATCTGGAATTTGTTATTAATATTTTGCATTTGAAATCGCAGTCTAGAGGGTCAACGAGGGATGGTACAGGAGTACATGATAGTATAGTTAATCAACTCCTTACAAAGGTGAATTTTCCCAAGTATTATACTTTACCATTATCAGTCATTGTTGAATACTAACCGATTTACCATGTTTTAGATAGATGGTGTTGAGTCTTTAAATAATGTGCTGCTTATTGGAATGACCAATCGGAAGGACCTGCTGGATGAAGCCCTCTTAAGGTCAATTTCTTGCCTTTGCTGGATATAATTTAATAGCTTGCCAGTACATCTGCAATTAACTACCTAGAGGAATATGATAAATCATCACTGGTAGGGTTCTTTATTTTCAGAAGTGGTATTGGTCAAAATAAGCCACATTGGTTCATGCTGTAGCATGTACATATTATTTATATTCATAAATGTACAAGTCACATTGTGACAAATATTTATCGAAGCTAGAGAAATTCTATAGATGACCATGAAAATAGAAGCTTGGACATTTCTAGGAAACATTCCAATTTATTGTTTATATTTTTGTTTCTTTGTTGCGCAGACTGCAACAGGATTTGATCATTACACAAACTCTAATATATGTGTTAAAGGTGGATGAAGTTAGTATGCGCCTCTTTTTTTTTTGCATGTACTTGGTGTTGATAATGAATGCTCAGATTTTGTTGCATCTAATTCTTTTTATTAGGTGTGAAAAGTATTTGCCAGTTCTGTTATCATATAGTTTCCCTTCTCTTTTCTTGTTGCTTACACTTTTTCTGTAATGTGATTTTTTTGATGTGTTCCACATGCAGACCTGGACGGCTGGAGGTTCATGTTGAGATTAACCTCCCTGATGAAAATGGTCGCTTGCAAATTCTTCAAATACATACAAATAAAATGAAAGAAAATTCTTTTCTTGCAGCAGACGTGAACCTTCAAGAGCTTGGTATGCGATTGTACTTTTTCCATAACTTTTATATGGTTCGCATTATATCTAATTTACATAATAACTATGGGATACTTTTTTTTTAATAAAAAATGTTATAGCATGTGCACAGAAGATTCCAGGGAAAGGAGTCCACCCATGCAAAAATAAAGAAGGAAAGACTTTGCACATGTGGATATGTTTCCCCACTGAACATTGGCTGAAAAAAATCCACCGAACGTTTCTCATTTATATGTACTAGTGTTTTGGCACATGTGATGCATTTGCACAGAAGATTCGAGAAAAGGGAGTGCCCATGCAAAAATAATAAAGGAAAGCCTTTGCACATGTGGCCCAAAACCCTGTGTGCACACGAGCCCAGCAAAAAACACGGAACATTTCTCATTTACATATACTAGTGTTGTGACACGTGCGATGAATGCGTATGGAAGATCAAGAGAAAGGAGTCTGCCCATGCAAGAATAAGAAATGGAAGACTTTGCACATCTAATTTATACCCCCCTGATGTAGCCTCTCTAAAGATAGGTGGCTGCAAGTTTTAGAGCAGCAGTAATTCAAGCGAAGGTTGAAGTTAGATCCGAATTTGAGCACTTTTGTATCAATTCTTTCAGCTGTTGATATAAACATTTTCTGATATGATCTCAGATTTTAGCAGAAGTGTTTTGCATGGCAGAGAGAAAGGCAGGTTGAAGAGAGTGTTTTCACAGTAATGTTTTGCATAGTAGTAACTCCTGGACAAACTTTCAGAAGATTGGCCTAAACAGCCAGCCACAATCCCTTTTAAAGGGTAAATCCAGTCGCTAATTCTACTCTGAGTAGCAATGCTGACTCTAAACAACTGAGTAGCACTCCTATTAGACAAGCACCAGCTGGCCTACAAATTCGACAGCACCTAAGACTCCTAACCAATAAAAAAAGACTAGAAAACTATGACCAGATTACCCCAAAACCGGTGCACTTACTGTTTGCGCTACTGTATCATAAATAATACCTGTGAAGGGTAGCTAAGGTACTGGTGGGTTTAAATGGGCTTCTTTGTTACACCAATTTGCATCCAATGAATAGAGGCTCATCCTCGAGTTTGTGTAAATTCTTAAATTTGGCTTCCATGGCCCGATATGTCTTTGCCTCGACGAAGTGTTGTTTTCATGGGTAATCCTGATTGCTTTTGGTTGTTGAAAATCACTACCGATGGAGTAGGTTGGAGAGTCAAAATCTGCCTTTTGTACATGAATATTTAGGTGTTGGCTCATGTATCATGTTGAACATTGTGATAATACAACCTCAGTCGCCCCAATAAAATAGGTGCAGCTGACATAGGAACCACATCACATAGGACCTTCTCGGTATAAATATTCCCATTTGAAAAAGTAAGACATTTATGGTCACTAAGCCACGCTGACTGATGTGGATGTTCTTTTCACTCCATCTTCCTGTTCCAACCAAGTCACTGGAGACCACATTTTTTGTAATTCCACCATCGGTAATGAGATTGCAAAGTTTCCCTTGGCATGTCATGCATGTCTTCAAGATATTAGATTTCCACCAAATCATGATTAAGTTGCTACTTCTGAGCACGAACAACCATATGTATGAAAAATGTCTCACCTCCAGCGTCTTCTCCAAGTGTCCCATGGGCATAAGAAACTAAGCTCCGCCGTACCGGTACCAGTCGGCATACCGGTGGCGTCCCGTACCGGTCCGAACCGATCCCGTACCGGTCCGAACCGGTCCCGTACCGGTTCTTCAACAATAAACTACTGGTGCTGGATTCCACGCTGATCCGGTACCGGTCTCAGGCCAGACCGGTATGTACCGGCCGGTATCGGCCGGTACGGACCGGTACGGCAGACCATGTAAAAAACTCTTCTTTCTATTCTTCTTTCTAAGAATGCCAACGTGACCTTTTTCTGAGGACAAATACTTGAAATATGCCCCGATACTCCACTTACACCTGATGCCCTCTCTCTTGGTTTGATCATCTGAGTTTTTGGGAATTGTCTTTGTAGTGATTGATCCAGGTTTGAGTTTCTGGGAAGATTCCAAAGTGGGGATGCAGCCTAAGTAGAAGTTTCCTGCTACTAAGTTTTTTACATGATGCTTGCATGCTCACTGTTTTTTTTTTTTTTTTTGCTTTTGTTTTTGCAGTGGTAAATCACTTCATTAGCTTCTTGTTGATTTTAAAAGAGGATGCAGGTGGCTGTTGATATTTCACACATTTGATCATAGTAGACTTATGAGACAATATCTGCAGCAATAGTATTTTTGATGAGTAGAGTAGTGGCTGTTTTGGTATCTCTGCTACCTTTCTCGGTTCAGTGAGTGACCATAATGAAGGTGTATGTGCTAGCGGTAACTTTGAGTTTCAAACATGTTGACACTGACTGCAATCCATTTTCCACAGTATTTTCTATCTGAAATTAAAAAAAAAAATAATTGCAATTGCCATCCTACACCTTTTGTGAAAAAACAGAAGGCATGCACTTGCAAATGACTTGCTTTCAACTTATGGACAGTCATATATATGACTAAGTATATATCAGATTTTTGTGGATGTAATATGAGGTTATACATAATGGGGATTTGTTATTGCTAAAGTGCTTATTCATATCTTGATGCAGCTGCACGTACAAAGAATTACAGTGGAGCTGAACTGGAAGGTGTGGTCAAAAGTGCAGTCTCATTTGCCTTGAATCGGCAAATAAGCATGGATGATCTTACTAAACCTTTAGATGAGGAGAGTATAAAAGTTACAATGGATGACTTTTTGCATGCTCTGCAAGAAATTGTCCCTGCCTTTGGTGCATCCACAGATGATCTTGAACGATGCAGGTACAGTCAAGTTCCTACTATTAATAAATTGTGTTTTGAAATTCACTTAAATGATACTCTTCTTCTGCATCACAATCCAAACTGGATGTATATGTTGTCTGTAGCTTAATATTTTTTTTTTTGAAGACATGGAAGTAAATTAAATTAGTTTCCAACAAACTTTTCAAGGTTGTGGATCTAAACATAATATTTATTTCAAGTGATGTGCTTTGCTTTCAAAACTAGTTGCATGAAGCTTGCTCCGTGGTCCAAATGTAATATCATTGATCATTTTTTTCTCAACCAGCCTAAACAGTTATAAGGTATTTTCATAGATAATCGTTTGATGTCATTGAACTGGAACGTCTGTTTCATCGTGCTTTCTAATTATCAAACTTAGACTTGGTTAGGTCTGTTCAGTAACTTCAGTTAGCTTCACAAAAAAACACAGTATCAAGTTGGGAGAGATCCCTATCATTTCAAAGTTCATGTTCATGCATGGTTCCAAGAAGCATATATCTCTCCTGTTTTTGGATGGCATAACATTATATTTTGAACCATAAACGGCATGCAGGCTTAATGGTATGGTTGACTGTGGTGAGAGGCACAAACACATTTATCAAAGAGCTATGCTTCTTGTGGGGCAAGTTAAAGTAAGCAAGGGCAGCCCACTTGTTACTTGCCTTCTAGAAGGTCCAAGCGGCAGGTAGCTTATCATATACTTGTTCTTTCCACCTATCTTCATTGCAGTGGGTATGTTATCTGATGTGTATTTCTGTTGCCAGTGGTAAGACAGCAATGGCAGCTACAATTGGCATTGACAGTGATTTTCCCTATGTTAAGATAGTAAGTATCTTCTCATTTTTCTAATGATCATCCACTCTTCTAAGTTTTCTTCCTTCTAGTGACATGACACATTTTTGCGACCATAGATCTCAGCAGAAACAATGATTGGTCGCAGTGAAAGCAGTAAATGTGCACAGATTGTTAAGGTTTGTTTATATTTGAATTAGCCTAGTTAATGTTCTATATGTTAAAGCTTAAGGAAATCTAGAAAAGCTTTTTACTTTTTGCAAGTAAACGAGCTTAAGTTGATCTTTTATTTTTTTTCCCCTGTATACTAGAACTGACTCATATTCTTTTATGATGTAGGTATTTGAGGATGCTTACAAATCTCAATTAAGCATCATAATTCTGGATGATATTGAAAGGTCAGTCCTTTCTAATGTAACTATTATAGATTTGCTAAAGCTACTAGAGAGAATTGAATAGACAGCCCCTTTGTATTCACTTGTATGCAAAATGCAATTTGCATGAAACATAATTCGTGGCCCACCTCTAAACTTGGTAATAAAGTGCCCTTGCCCTCTAGGCTAGTTCTCATTTTCTGTGAAAATTAAATGCCATCATATTTACACCATGCTATTTCCTGTTGTTGTTGTGTATGCCTGACATTTCCACATATTCCATACTTCAGGTTGTTGGAGTATGTTGCTATTGGGCCACGCTTTTCGAATTTGATTTCACAAACACTATTGGTCCTTCTGAAAAGGCTTCCTCCGAAGGTTCTTATTTCTTCCATTCCCTTTTGCTTTCCTTTTGAAACATTTTCTGCAAAAGCTTAGCAAATCAAGAGAAGAAATTATGATATTAAATATACTAAAACTTTTACTTATTATACCTGCATATGTTGAACATCACAGCGCCATGATGTTAACAGTTTATGCAAATTTTCATTAAGGTTTCTTGGCCAGAAGTTGCCGGGTCTTTTATTTTCTTTCCAACATTAACTGTTCTTATGCAGTGAACTATAAATAGGGCTACCTGCATCGTCTTGACATTATGGATATGCCATGTCCTCTTGCAGGGTAAGAACATGCTGGTAATTGGAACAACAAGTGAGGTGGGCTTTCTGGAGTCTCTTGGCATATGTGATGCTTTCTCTGTCACATACCATGTTCCAACTCTAGACAAGGCAGATGCCAGAAAGGTAAAGAAATATGGGAGGAAAATTTATGCAGAAAACAAGAAGGGAATGATTGGTGGATATATAATGAAAGAAGTAAAATTAACCTGTCATTAGGATATTATGCATGTTCACTAATGGCCTGTTTGGTATTGATTTTGTTTTTTGTTTTTGTTTTAAAAAATCCAAGAAGAAAATAGTAGACTAGACAAATATGCAAGATGAAGCCCTTTTGTTTTTTAAAATGTTTGTGAAACCGTAGAGTGTTTTGCAACAAAGTATTGCTTTTAGAAAAAAAACAAAAATAAAAGCGAGGAATGGCTTTTGCCTCTGTGGTCATACCGCTCTCCTTAGCAACCAGAGAGGTTCTAGGTTCGAGCCTTGGATGGTACATTTTCAAGCAAGTCTGCAATCTTGGTACCGGGTACTGTATTGATATCTTATCAGTTCGGTATGGTATAGTATGGTACACTTCTATATCGAAATAGCTCTCCAACCATTTGTCTCAATTTTTAGACCCGTACGCACTTTAGTACGCCTCAGTATGAGACAGTACGCCTCGGTACGGGTGGTACGGGGCTTGTACCAATTTGAAAGTGTGTTACATATCGGTTTTCTACTGGTACAGTATGGTACACCCCGTATGGGGCGGTACGGCATGCCATGTTTCCAAGGATTAGGATCTAGGTAATTATGGTGCAGGTGGGCCTCTCTTTCTCTCTCTCTCTCACACACACACACTCTCTCTCTCCAAAAAGAAAAAAAAAAGAGTGTCAGAAGTTCCTTGCAAATACAATCATTAATATCAATCTCCAAGTGGTAATTCACTTATTTGTAGGGAAACAAAAACAAGAAGAGAACAATGTGAAAGAGGCCCCAGATTCGCATGTTTATTGCATTGTCTCTGAAACCTAGTTGAAGTCTGAACTGTATCATAGGCGAGTGCAACACCACATCTCATGCTAGCTAATATTTCTACATCTAGTAAAAACACTTGAATAACTATTCTGCAAATGTTGCTTGCTTGATTACCAGGGTTATGCTTCCATGACCTTTGAGATTTTGTTTTCCATGATTTGGAGGGTGATTTGCTACAGGGAACTATTTGTATTTTCACAAGTTGATACCAAAATGCATGTTAATTTATTTTCAGGAATGCATATGATTTTGCATGCATAAATTAAGATAGCATACACAAGCTGGACTTCTGATATTATGCAACTTGGCAGCATTATAAATGTATCATTGGACCTTGAGATATTTTGTTAGATTGACATTATCTTGCAACTATGCAATTATTATTGCAGGTCTTTAAAATTCATGGTCATAATTTGCTGTGTTAGTCTAGCTCATGAAATCTCCTTTCTGCAGGTTTTACAAGGCCTCCATGTATTTGCTGAAGATGATATTGATTTAGCAGCTGAAGCACTGCATGATGTAAGCTCTATTTCTCTTATTCTCCTTCCAGCCCTTCTATTAACGCATGACTGAGAAAAAGAAGAAACTGTGATCAGATTTCATGTCGGTTTGCTATTTAATTTATATTAGATGCGCAATAATAAAGGATGAGATTTTGCTTTTGGGAAATGTGTTAGTTGTTGAGTAATATGAAACACTCATGATCCCCTTTGGATCATGTTGGTTTTGCTTTACATGAAGCCACCAAGTCTGAATCAATTAAAGTGAAAAGTTAGTTCTGTAGATTCTGAACTATTATGGTCCACTTGTTGAGTGAAACGCCCCTGCTGAACCTTAGCGTAGATAAAGTGTTACATTGGTAGAGGCTGACAATAACATCATTTTGTTGGAATGTTAGATGATGCTGTAGTTGGTTCTTACATTATTTGGGATGTTTTCAGATGCCTCTGAAGAAGTTGTATATGCTTGTGGAGATGGCTGCACAAGGATCTATGGGAGGAAGTGCAGAAGCTATTTACTCTGGAAAAGAAAAGATTAGCCTAAACCATTTCTATGATATCATGGGTGACATTGTGTCCATCCATTATTGAGAATTTCTATATGTTACTCATAAGCAGGTATTGTTTTGGTGGATTCTTTTTTTTTCCCTCTTGTTTCAGGTTTTTGACTTTCTGATAATTTTCTTATTCTCCAGTTTTTTTCTCAATATAAGCGAGGGTGGTTCTTCCTTCCTTCCTGCATTCCTTTCTTTCCTTTTTTTGTGCTGAATAGGCCCAACTACTATAGTAAATGATCTTTGATAATGTTTGAGTGTTGACTGTTGTGATGATAAATTTTATTTTATATTCTTTTGGTCAAGAGAAACAGTTTGCAGCACTGATATGTACTCGGAATATAAAGTTAATTGAAATTAGGCTTTCTTTCGTATTATTATTATGAGAATCACATACTTTTACAATGGATATTGTCATTATATCAATATAATTTTTATATGGTGGCTGAATTAGTTAATCAAATTTTGAATCTGAGACATGAGCTGGACTTTTTTCACATATTGATATATCCTAATCTCCTTGTGTTGTGGCTCCCTTTATGTTGCCTGGTGAACTCCCACAAGTTTTGATTTTGAAATATTGTGGCGAGTTCCATGTTAATCTTCTGTAGCAATTAAAATGTGTAGCTTGTGTGGAGGTGGAACCCAGGAATTTGGAAATGATTTTTCATTTTAAAATAAATTTAATACAGATCGGTGGAATAATGAAGATTATAAAAGTGATTCTTATGTTTATAATATTTTCTTTTCTTTTATTTATTTTAGTTCATATGAAATTGGCACAAGAAACTTCTGTGAAGCATGGTTGGTGGTGGCGGCACCGAGGGCTGGCTAACACAGCGCCATAGTCAGAAAATAGTGAAGAGTGGATCCTAGATCTGGTTCCTATTGGGTCAAATTTGGGTATGATCAGCCTGATACACAACTTCATAATACTTGCATGCATACACATTATGCTCTCTCAGCATTTAATTTGTTGTAGATGTGAGATGGTAAAATGCTAAGGTTCTTTGAATCTATTCTAGACTTAAATATTTTATTACAAATAGGAATCCAAATTGGATCTAAGAATAAAATCCTAACGTGATTCCAAATCCTATCAACTTTATGAGATGCAATTTGTTTGCAACCTCCAAGATTTGTTTGTACCAAAGAGTAGCCCCGGGGACGCTTGGAGTCGGAGGGATTTTTTTTTGGAGGTCGGGCGATGGGCTGGTATCCTTCAGATGCATTGCATGGCTATTCGAGCGTTTTGTACAGCTTATCAGGTATGGCTGGCTAGAAACGCTCGGATTTTTGGCGAGGGCAGCCCGTCACCAAGGTTCGTGATGGAGCAGGCTCGAGCTCAGGCAACAGAGATCATACATGCGGATCCAGCTCATAGACCTTTGACAGTTCGGGATATCGGAGGCTCCCATACTGCTTCGGCAGCTCCACGTACGGTATTTTTTACCTGGGAGCCCCTACCTCCGAGTTTCCTCAAGATCAATTTTGATGGCTCAATCTTGGATGGAGATAGGAGAGGTAGGGCTGGTTTCGTTATCAGGGAACCGAGTTCTTGTACAGTAGCGGCGGAAGGCTGTCAGATTTTCGATACCTCGGTTCCTGGGACAGAGCTGCGGGTGGCCTGGATGGGTATGTGCTATGTGCGGCGAGTGCTTTACGCGAGTTCAGTCTTATTGGAGGGAGATTCGGCCACGGTGATCAGCTGGTTCCGAAAGGGCCCGAGCAGTTATGGAGGAGATCATCCCCTGCTCCGCGATATTTGGGAGATAGGGAGAGAGGATGTTATATTTCAGGCTATGCATGTATATCGTGAGGCCAATGAGGCGGCCGATTGGGTGGCAGCTTATGTAGCGAGCCACTCAGGAGGTATCCTATGGTCTTGAGAAAGAGATGCCCGGAGCACTTCGGGACCTTTTGCTTTATGATTTTCTTGGGTGTATTCATACCCGTGAGTATGAAATGCCCGTTCCAGCACAAAAAAAAAAGAAAGAAAAAAAAGTAGTCTTTGTATATGGCGTCACCTTTTATCATTTTAAATTTTAAAATGTAAAACAAACTATCCTTTTTATGCTTAGTAACCTGTAAGGTTTCTAAAAACAGTTGTATATTGACGATGTTTGTATGGCCAATTTGCATGTTCATGTGATATTTTTCACATGAATGATAATCTGTGGAGTTGAAGGAATGGATTTGATATTATATATTTGTATCCATTAGATGCTAAAATTCGAATGTATATTTATTTTTAATAAATTTAAATATAAATTAGATATTGACAATATGGATATTAATTAAATTTTATTTATAGAATATTATTGTAGTTTTATATGTTATTAAAATAAAATATGTTTTTTGGTCTTTTTTACTTTTTCTTATTTTTTATAAAAATAATGTAAAATAAAAGGATATTATTATATTAACTTAATCGCCTACCACTTTTATTAACTTAGGGCAATCTTACTGGGGACTTGGATATAACATGTCTGGTCCAAAACTCTAAAATTAGTCGACCTAGCTAAACCCAGAGACAAGTCCAAGCCGTCCTGGAATTCGTTTCTTATAGAGTCTGATCAGACATGCGCTGAGATATGATATAGACGACGAGAAGCTCAAAGAGGTCCACGGTCTACAGTGAGGATGGAGGATAAAAAGAAAGCCTATAGGCTAAATATTATATGAGCCGAGCTATGATGCTTTCTAGCCGGAAAAGGATGTAAAGAAACCGACAAAACCGGCTTGGAGCCGGCTCCAATGAAAACTTGGCTTCTCGATATCCACTACGAGATCGTAGGGCGAGTTCTCTCCACAAAAATAGAACAAAAAACCACGGAACAAGAAAAGGGAGCAAAACAAATTTCCAACCAATTTGCTCGATTGTGTTATCTCCACACATTAGAATTTTGAACCCAATCTCCATCACTGTCACGACACGCAAAGAGGACGACCTGACGAGCCTTGCACTCAGAATGTGAACGTATGAGCTTGCGTGTGCCAGCCGAATGATCTTTTTCATTTGGAAGAAGCAGGAGAAGATGTGGCTTGAGAGGTCTGTAGGAAGCCACGTCCCATTATCGAGATTCCTTTCGGATTGTTCTCTTCGGGCGTGTGCACGGCACAGAGGAGAAGCGTGTTGTGTGGCTCGTACAAAGGTAGCCTCCCATGGCCGCATGATGGGCTGATGGCCTATAAATGCCAACCCTGAACAGCATATAGCGGGAGCAAAATTAAGCATCCGAGTTACAGACATTCCCTTTGGTTGCTTGCTTCGATACCCCACCATGTCGACCTGCGGCAACTGCGACTGTGCTGACAAGAGCCAGTGTGTGTGAGTAGCCGTCTCCTGTTCGAATGTTATTTTTCATGTATTTAGGCATCAGGTTATGCAGTCATGGGAAAGTTTGGGTTAATCGTAGCTCCGTTTGGGTTCTCGTATTATGATTACCTTGTCCTAGAACCCCGGTTTCGGTCATGTTATACGTTATGTTAGATACCATCATAGCATATGGTGCCTCCTGACCAAGTTGGTGAAATATTTCGTGTTGATACAAGAACTTGAATTAGATTCCATCTTCATCCAACATTAAAAAGAAAAGATTCTACCTCCCTTACTCTCTCATTATATATAGTATAAAATTCGAGCAAATTTATGGAATTAGAAAGAAAGTAGTCAAGAAATCGTGGCATAAAGAGAATTGAAAGAGGAGCTTTTACATTATATTCCATTATTTCTGAACCTACAACTTCATTTTATCAGAAAACTTATCAGAATCTATCGATTCCAGAATTTTTCTGAGTTCCAATTCTCTCACATCCAAAATTTTGCTAGGCTCAGTTCAGATAAAATCTTACTAAAGATGGTTTAGCTGGATTTTTTTTTTCTTTTTTTGTTCTTTCCTTTTTTTTTGTGGAGATTTTATCTGGAATAACAGGGCATTTGAACCGCTCTTATGATATACACCAAAATTTGGTGGAAGAACAAAGGGAAACATATCGTTAAATGTGATAAATAGATTTTTCTTGTTAGTTTTAGCATACTAATAAAGAAACTGACCTGAAATTTGCAGGAAGAAGGGAAACGGCTATGGCATCGAGATCATTGAGACTGAGAAGAGGTACAAATCTTTCTTTGCTTCAAGTAAATGCATTAGAAAAATCAAACTATAGCCTAATAGTTGAACCAGTCCATATGGTAGGAGGTTTTGGGTTAGAATAATGGTTCTATACTGTTTGACCCAAGTAATTGTGATCGTTGACGTTCTTATCTATTCTTCCCGAGAAAGTAAAAGGTGTATAGCTTAGGCCACGAAATCCTATGATGACACTTTTGGGCTCAAGTTAGGATCAGGTCAACCCATGAAACACTCGCATGGCTCTCTCTCTCTCTCTCTCTCTCTTTGAGAAAATGGCTAAACTAGAGCTTAAAGACTGATGGAAGGAAGCTTTAGTTTTAATCCTTCATGCGCACAGATCCTAAAATAACGTTTCTTCCATGTCATTTCTTTCAGCTACTTCGACAATGTTGTCGATGCCCCAGCTGCTACTGAAGCCAATGGCAAGTGCAAGTGCGCTCCTACCTGTGCTTGCGCGGATTGTCACTGTGGCCAGTGAGCGACGTCTCTGAGTACTACAGCAAATGACAAAATAAAAGAAGGATGCATGTAGTATGCGTAAGTTGGACTAAATAATTTGGACGTGCTTCTGTCATGGTGTGTTGTTGTTGTAAGGCCCCGAGGAAACCAATATCTGGATTCCTTATCTAGCTCTGTATTAATTTCTATCACCTATGTTCTATTAATGGAGTGCTATTAGTATATTTTGGATTTGGCGTTTTTAATCATCTATGCATATTTTGGCCTAGCTTAGTTTGCTAGCTTTTCACCATTCAAGTCCCACGACTAGTATAAGACAGCCGGTTATCGAGATAAGTATGACATAAAATATGCAGCACAGAAGGAGCCCCCAGTAACAGCTTCTCTAGTGTTCTAAGACTACTCACTTTGAAACAAATAATGGCAGTGCATTGATTCTTCTTCCCTCTTTTCTTTGGAGAAAAGGGGTCAGAGCTGAGAAAACAGCATAGCGTTCTAACTTCACAAAGAAGACCATATATTTGAGCCAAAAGATCTGAAACAGCGTGTGACTGCGTGCAAAATTCTCTTTTCTTAGCAAGTATTGTCGCCAATGCTTTATGACCTGATGCAGGATGTACAGTTCTTTGTAATATGATTGGATAATTTAACAGCGACCCCTAGAACATCACCAAATGATATGCTATGATTTCCCATATGATACAAGGATTACTCCCGATGCATACCCTGATGCATCGTCTTTGATTTCCAAATATCTCTACAAATTGGGCGATATTAGCATTAGTGCTTTGCAGATCAGCCTGTTAAGAAGCTGAAAAGTGTCTCCATATTTCTTCGACCATTCAAATTTTCTCTTTTTTTTTTTGGTCAAACATATAAATGTGTTGCAATCACTAAGAAATGGCTAGTAAATTTTCTGATTCAATTTTTAGCTCCAATGAAACTCCGCACGTTAGTCACTAACTTGGATCCAAGCCAATTTTTGATACCCTTATCTTTTTGGGATCAATTTTTAACTCGTGTCTACCAACCATGAAACCTAGTTACAGCAAAGACTGTTCAACTTCTCAGGGTGATACGAAGGAAAAAAATTATCAAAATCATTTCATCAGGACCATAAGAGAATCTTAGATTTAGATTTCTCCTTTCCTCCTAGTCTCCCCATCTCTACCCCCTCCTTGTCATGCCCTTCTCTTCATGGCTCATTCATTTGGAGCTTAATTTGTAGATGTCTCTTTTTTTTTTCGCATTCAAATACCGCAACAATTTTCTCAAAAAATCCCACTTTGATTTCCTAGTTCGATTTTCCAGGAAACTCCTACTTTGAGTAGGAAACAGGTTCCTAGTAACCATATCTGTGAATGCTTGGCTGCTTGACACCTCACTAAATAAAACCATGCCTTCTAATAAGATGAGTAGAGGGAAACATCCGCAGAAGAAGATCGAACTCAAGACCACAACAGCCATATCCTACTCGGTACTCTGTGCGCAATAAAGTTGGCGAGAAACTGGCATAAAATGAGGAAGATTCAGCCAATTCACTAGCCCTTACTTTCTCACAGTATCTTTATCTAGTTTTTATCTGAGTTTCCCATCAATCACCAAACAAAGGAATGGAAACAAGACCGTTCAGTATGCATGCTAACATTGTTCATATTGAACTTCGGTTAGTTCTCCAAAAAAGATTGCCTGCCTAATTATTGTGATAGAAAAAACCAACAAGACATAGAGAAGCTCTCCCCTTTTATCAAATCACAGAAGGCTGATTGGTTCTTGGGGGAAGTACTAGCAGCTCGAATGCAATTTATTTTAAATTATTTATTTACAACAAAAATGAATGCCTATCAATAATTTTTGACAAAAAAATAGAGCCTTTTGCACTCCATGAATAGAGCCTATTAAGCAATCGTCAAAATACTGTCCCTGAAATGAATAATGTTGGAACTCTCGGTGAAAAAATTCACACAACTTAGATTGAGTAGTTCTCTCTTACTGTGGCAGCTCTCAGACCGTGACGCCTTGAACCTGATCTCCTGTCCCTCGCACGCCTCATGGGCACTTTCCTGGATGGAGGAGTTTTTGCAAGCCCATCCAGAACATTACGTGGAACTGAATTTCCAGGTGATTCATGAATCACCCCAGGGGCAGGTTGACGACTTAAAGAAGCTAGCCTTTGTTCTAGCAAGTCTTTGTGGTATGCCTGCAATGACATCCATGAGAAATGTATTAGACTGAATTTACCTTACTTCCACCAAATCCATTGAAAACATAGTAACGTGGAAAACTTTTAAACATGTTTTCCAAAGAGCAAGTGGAATGATATGTACAACTTCACATGTGCAGAATAGCATTTAATAGACAACACAGTCACATAAACCTCTTGATGTTGAGGATCATAAAAGAACATGACAGAATATATTTTCAACTTTTTGGAAAACCATCTTATAGTGACAATCCTACGAAATATGGACATGTAAAGAACAAAATACCTGAACAACAAAGTTGCACCTTTCACAGTTCATAAACATCTTGATGCTCCATGTGCTCTAGACACAATTTTGTCCTTTACAGTACATGTCTTTTCGAATTTTTTGAAAACCATCTTCTAGTGATTATCCTACGAAATATTCTCATATAAAGAAAGAAATACCTGAACAACAAAGTTGCGCCTTTCACAGTCCATAAACATGCTGATACTCCAGTTTACCCTAAACATAATTTTGTCCCTTACAGTACTGAAACTGAGTTGATCTCTAGAGGTAAAACGATCAACCTCATTAAACCACAGACAGGTGAAGAGATTGGTGATAGGAATATGTTCTCTGATGATCACACAGCCTTCAGGGACATCTGCAGATGACGGAAATTGCATGCACAAAATTTCAGCATTTGCTGGGGAAAGGAATTGAAGAAAAAACAAAATCCAGCACTGACCACTTGTAACAGGAAGCTTAGCTGGGGAATAATGCGTCAAACCCTCCCTCCTATAAAACTCAATTTGGTAGTCAATTGAGGCATTATCATACTTTCCCGCAGCTTTATTTGCCTCTGCTTCCTCAAAAACATCAAACCGTCTGTAGTGCCTGGAGATTGCAAAAGTGGCATTCTTCCGCCACAAAAATCTGAAAGAAATAAGAGAGAAACTGTTGTTAAGTTAAGATAATGACATTAGTCGAGATGCCTAATTGTTGATACTGAACTGAACATCATTTCCAAGCTAGCACATAAATGAGTTAAATCGCACATTTTTATATGAGTAGTTATCAAAGAATGATATCCCAACTACATCAAAGATCTCTCCTTCCAAGTCTCCTGTACCAAGTTCACAACTAAGCTTAAGTATATGGAAGTACCACCAACTCATATTTACAATGAAATTCTACAGAAATTTGCATTATTGGTAACACATTGTCATATTGAAATGACATCCAACAACAGAAAACTGATAAAACCACACATGGACAAGTACACACGTTTGCAGATATGCATGCATGCATTTTTATATGCACTACGTACATAACTGAAGGTGAGTGTCAGTGTGCATGTGCATGTGGTGTGCATGTGTCTACTTAGCAGGAAAAAATTCAATGCTGCAAAACAAGGGTCCAAAATCGTCATATATGCTATTTAGTAACATAAATATGCTCATGCACGCCCTATCAAGAGAATTGGTGGTAATAGTTTTTCTCCTAGGTGAACAGAGCAAATGCAAGTGAATTTCAACAGAAACACAGATGACAAAATAATTTCATTCTAAGTTTTAAGCAAATAAAGTACCAAGATGATATCTTCCAAAGGGAAAGTCTGAATTAGCCAGTTGCTGAGAAAATCCAGGACTCAAATACCAAGAACTAACTTTGTGAACTGGCAAACCTACAGTCATATATCTTCTGTATGTAATTCATTCTTCCTAGCGTAACTATTTGAGATGCTTCCAAATGCTGTTATCTGAGGGCAGACCTCAGACCTTATCCCAATGAATCATGGATCAGAAAATTCTGAGGTCGGAAATGTGTTCAATAATAAACATATTACATGTGCAGATTCTAAAAAATTATTGAGATCTAAATCTATAGTTCCTACAGTTCTGCTATTTCATATTTTCCACTTTCCAACCTTTAACGACACTATAAAAGTTTTTGGAGCTAAAGGTCAATTTACCAGTGAAAATAAATGTTTTGTATTATCATTTATTGGTTTCTATTAATTCTTCAAAACAGGAAGATTTTATAATTTTTAATATTAAAAAAAGTATTATGCTTCATGCCGGGCTAAGGCATAACAGAATATGGCACACATGCCTACATTTGTGTGTGTGTGTGTGTGTGTGTGTGTGTGTGTGCACGTGTGAGAGAGAGAGAGACAGAGAGAGAAGAGAGGAGGGGGGAGGGGAATGTAGGAGCCAGAACCAGGAATATCTAATAAGTCTAAAAGCTAAGATGAGGGACATTTTAAGTTTCTAGAAATGTGATACATATAGATTCAAAGATGACAAAACAAGCACATTGCTTATTGCATTTTACTTTGCCTCAATAGAAGTGTATGGTCTAAAAAAAATCCAAGATCAATAAAAGACCTCGAAACCTCAGAATGCAGATGAGACTCCCAAGCAGGAGTAGCATTCTATCCAAGAAAAGGCAGGTGCAGCATCCTAAGTGGATTCAAAGTACTATGTTTAGAAACTGATAGTGTCGATATTAGCTTAAGCGATGATGATTGTATCAAGAGAAGAATTAAGAATGTAGAACAGAAGGTTGAGGATTCCTACTACAAGTGAAAGTTTTACCTCAAAAAAGAAAATGAAAAGAATTTGTTGCATAATACACTATTTTGTAAGAAGGCACGTATTTTCCAACACAAGAAAGCTCAACAAAAAAACCAATTACCAGAACATGATCCAATTTGGTCGTAAGTAATTAAAAAAAATGAAGAAGAAGAAAAGATGATTTAGCTTATAAGCTAGAGTAATTTCCATTAAAGACTACTGCAACAAGAGTGCTCCTTCATGAAGGTTGATAAACTCCACCTATAAAGGTGTTTTGGCAAAAAAACCTAATTGCAGTATTGGGATAGTGCCTAAAGAAGTTTACATGAAGAAGGCAATGTTTCAAGTACAATGGGCAGATTGCCTAGTCCCTTAAATTCTTATGGCACATTTACTCTCTGCACATTTACCTAGCTGCTTAGAATGTTCGTACATCAAAAAATTACCATTACCGATCTAATCACAGCCAGCAAGCTATTCACTTAGGCGGGGTATACCACCTAGGCTGAGCCTGCTCAAGTAGTAGGCGTAAAGGTGGTTGCAGTGGTTTCCTATACTGGCATAGGCAGGATTTAATGTCTATAGATCCGCAAATGCTGTGCTGGTTTTGCAGGAACATACATATATATGCTCATGTTACATTAAGATATATATTTTATATTTATATTTATATTTATATTTGTGTATATATATGGATAAATATGGGGATAAATAGCTAAGCCTTCAATATGAATTATACCTCTCAAGAATTTGGTAGGGATCCACAACAAGCTCGAGCTTTCCATCAATCCAAAGAGAAAACCGTGCATTAGGGAAAAGTCTATGAAGCAGTAGTTTTGGAACCTGCAAAAAGTCTTATTGTCAGAAACCATCAAAATAACTTCTATAGAAACGCAAAACATGAATTAAGAAAACAGCAAACCGCTGAAAGAAGATTATCTCGTAAAAAATCTACACAGCATAGTTTCCAAGTGTTTGATTTTAAAGCAACACATGGCATCCGCAAATTGATGATTGCTGCAGGAGGAGGAGAAGAAAGAAAGCCTAGGGATATAATCTTTGTGAATATCAAGAACAAACAATATGCAGCAGAAAAGAATGGATGGGCAGATGAAGCAGTTCTAAGATCCCTTTAATCAGTCAAATCCATTTTACTAGTTTTGATTACTGGATTTATTTTTGCCACACTTCTAACTGTGTCAGTTCTAAACCTGGTCCAAAGTTCAAAAGTAGAACCATTCAACAAAAGATACAGCTGCAGCATAGTATATGGAAAGGTGAGTCTGGGCTCAGCAAGCCACCCTTAAAGTCATAGAAAATCAGATAAAAACCAGAAATTGAAGTCAACATTAGGACTATTGATGCTAGTTCAAAAAATTTCTGAACTTCTTGTATGTTTGAATGAGAACCTTAGAAAACAATCAAAGTTATCTAAATCTTTTTAACTAAATGAATAGCCCTTATCCCACACTGATAAGTGTTTTTCGTTTCCCTAGAGGGATGAGATAGCATTCATCAAATGTATATTCACTTCTTGGCTACCTGCAAGGGTTGAAAGAATAATTGGGAGCTCCTAGGAAGCCTATTGAACTTCATTGCTAACACTAGATCGCCTTTATAATAGAGAGGTGATAAACTAAATAATTTCATTGGATCGCAGGGATCAGAGAATTTCTGAGGGCTGGAAAAATTAAAAAGATGGCTGATGGACTCAAGGATGCTAAAACTGTAAAACACCTGTGGGCTTCCAGGACTCTTTAAAACTTTTCAGTGTTTTTTCTTTCTGGGATACGGATTGGTTTTTTAATTTCTTTAAACTTGTGGAGCTTTCAAGGAAACTCCCATTTTCGGTGCTCCAACTCTTAGGAACTTCCAAGCTTGCTCATACTCATAATCAATATGCTCTGCTACTGTTCAATCTAAATTATTTGTAAACTTGCTAGTTCGAGACCTTTTTTCAATTCACATCAATTAGAATACTCTATTTAAAATCATCATCCACCAACTCCTGGTATAATCTATTTAATGTATAGACTTGATTGAAACACTTCATGGCCACTTCGTGGTGTCTTGAAACAGTCATTATAGGACTTGTCAAAACTGAATACTTGCCTTTGCTTCTCTTCTAAGCATTAAACAGAGTTTGTCTTTCTTTGTCGCTGACTATTGAGATTTCCTGTTACCAACTAAATATGCAGGCAAAAAATAAAATCCTTCTGCAAACAACATTTATAACAAGTGTATCCAGAAGAAAATTAATAAATTCTCCTCCAAGTTAAAACACATAATTGTATAACAATAAAAATTAGATAGGGTCATTTGACATATACAAATGAAGGTGGAAGAACACGCCATGATCCTTACTGAGATTTTTAAATGGGAGAATGTTCACTATATGTTAAACACATTAATAGTCTTCCAATCTAAATTTGAGTATAAGAACTTCCAAGAAGAACAATCTTAGTCCTCAGAAAATATATCAAAGTGATATTACAGCAGAAAAGGCAAAGTAGAATGTGAGAATGCAAAGGCAAGCGACAATATATCCAGAATCTAACTTTATTATGTCAATCAATAACACATGCTTCATCTTTTGCATGCTAATCAGAACAAAGCGATGAACAAGTTTAATGCTGTCCCTGTAAATCGGCTTTATGAAACTTTACTCTCCAAATGTTCCTATGCAGTCATCAATGCAGACATTTTTAAGTGACAACCTCCATCCAAATTTTCATAGGGTTCACCTCCTCAATCCAACCAGGCAACTATGAGCACCCCTTGCCTTATATTATGATGATTACACAAGGCAATATCAACTAACTTTCTACTGCATTATCCTCTAGCAGATAATACCAGAGTTTTGATTAGCGTGCTTACTCTAACTCTGTCCTGGCTTTACCATTGGTCCACCCAAACAAGTTTTACCATTTATCCACTCATTCTCTTCTCTTCCAAACTCATCTTGTGTGCATCACCATCATCTGTAGAAAACTATGCAACATTCTCAGCTTTACTACTATCTCACAGTTTTTCTTTCTTGAAAAGGTTTAGCTTTTCTGGTCTATTGACAGTATATTGATTGTATTTGTCCTAAAATCGGCTTGTCCTTCATTCAATTAGCCCAAGCCAAACGATTCTCAAACCAAAAGCATTATATTATCATGTACCATGCCCCATGCCTGAACCAGTCCAAGGTCAGCATGGTACATATACTACAAGATGATACCATTTGGAGCACATTGTTGAGAAAAATATGGTGCATCAAGTTTATTTTTAATTACTTCTGAGTGTAAACAAGATGTATTTTCAGCATTCAAATATAAATACATAGTGTTCACTCAAACTAGATAAAACAAATCATAGAACTAAGTTTATTGCACAAATTCATGATATCCAACACACAAACTTACAAAAGATTAGCACTATATAGAAGCAATTCAAGTTAAAGACAAGGGGCTTAAATTTTAAAGTCAAAACTATCCGGCTTTTTTATTTAATTGTTTGTAAAAAAACAATAATTATACTTTACATGAAAAATGCTATGTGTCTAGGGGGTATTGATAAAGAAATTAATGACATGATATCCATATCTTATGAATATTCCTGACTACCTAGGATAATGTTTGAAGCTTCCACTGGCATAAAATAATTAACTGAGGTTGTTAGCCATAATCTAAACCATAAGGATAGACTTACAGCCTTTTTTTCAAAGAGAGCGAGGGGGGTGGGTGTAGGAACTTATAGCCATCTTCAGTACCATGCCCATTTGTTTTTCTTTTTCCTTAACAATGTCCAAATACCCTATTACCATAACATATAAGAGGAACATAATAGCAATCCATGAAATCATGGACAGATCCCTACCTATCATGACCTATCAGCAAAACTATAATTCTGTGCCCATATCACCTCAGGAGTTATATTTATAAGGCAGAAAATACTTAATGAACCAAAATAAAATGGTGAAGAAAAAAAATCCAACTAGCTAAGCCGCAATATGTCTTTTTAGCCTCCTCACAATCTCCTCTATCTCGCTTAGATAGCATGTTCATGTTTTCATAGTGACAAACTTACAAAACAATGTTATCATTCTTGAGGCATTAAGGTTTCTTCCAACGGGCAAAAGTCTCTCTTCAGCAATTCTTCCTTATTTTTGTTCAGTCCTTTTATTTTGCTGCTTTTACAGTCACAAGGACCAAGCCAACTCTTACATGATTTCAATACAGGACTTTTGATGATGACCAACTCATTACAGAACTTTTGGATAGATAAGGCAAGGCACACTATTAGTAGGCTACCTTAAAGAGTTGCCTGTTTCTCTCAAACATATTTAAATATCAATCAAGATGTGCTTAAAAGAAATAAACATTGTGCATTAATGGTATTTTTGAAAATGAGGCTCTCTACCATTTTGTGTTTTTACTACCTGTGATTAAGATTTAGGCCCTTCAGAACACTTATATATTTGTTTCTTAGTTTCCAGGGCACATGAACCTTTTACAACTTCATTCTCTCACTTTTGCTCTAATTATTTTACTAAAATATGATATATAAAACTCTTAGAACAGAAAATGCCAACTTAACCCTAATCCTGTATAAGACTATGGAAAATCATTTTCAAAATACTGCAAAATGAAATCTGGTATTGCACAATTAATTTCAATCAATAAATCAGCAAACTTTCTCACCCAAATTCTAGGGCACCAAAACTGCGCCAAAAGTAGGCTGATGATCATTGCAACTTATAGTTTAAAATCTAAGAACAACTCATGTAGAGTAAAAGAAAAAGGGCACCTTTCCATTACGCCTTGCATCGACATAAGGAAGGTTTCGAACTACCACCACTCTCCATAACCCAACTCTCCAAATGCTGTCCAGGTTAGTGGTGTTCTTTATGTAGTTTTCTGTTTCCTTATCCACAAACATATAAAAGCATGCATTTCTCTTTGCATATTCGCTAATGTTTCTTGGTTGTTGCATTACATCATAATTTCCTGGTCAACCATATAAAAGAAAGAGATTCCATTTAGTTGGATAAAGAAAAGCCAGAGGTTAAAAAACTAAAGGAAAAAAGAAACAGCAGCTGTAGCAGGTACTACAGTGTAGATACCAAAAATAGCAGAGGCTACGACGACACCACGGCATTGCTCCATATCAAGAAGATCAGCATCATCTATGTCAAAACCAGTCCCTTGACCAGGTTTCTTGCCTCCAACAAATCTGACAATAACAAAAAATGTTGACTAAGATGCTGACATCAGCTAAAAAAATAGCATTGAACCAATTATATACACTTATTGAAAGTAAAAGTTACCAAAGCAACAAGTTAGACTTAAACATACCCACAATGCACAGTCATTGACTCTCTAATATCAAAAGATTCATTTCTCTGCTGCAGAGATGGATGTCCTCCAAATAGAGAACCTCCATTTGTCTTATTCTCTGTTACCTTTTCTTCAGAAACATAAGTTAAGTTCTTAAGGACAGGTGATACTGATGGCAATGCTGGCATGAAGGTCATGGCCTGCTCTATAGGGATATAGCACACAGGACATGCTACAGAAAAAAGAGGAAAAAATAATGAAACCCTCAGTTCCATGATAAAATTATATAAGGGAGAAATTAATTAAAATTTTGATATCTAATATTTAATCAAATCAAACTTACGTCGTGGGCCAGTGCGCTTCCTATCAGTTGGTGGGGGAGAGAAGGAAAAATTTTCACAAGGATGGTGTATAAAAATTGCTCTCGGAGGAAGAACTGGAGCAGGAGGCTGGGTTTCATTATCACCACTTGCAGACTGTTGGTTTGGCATCGCTGTTATCTCTGTCTTGTTCTCTTTTACAGGAGTGAAAGGAGGTGTGAAATTACGCAATGCTGTCCCACCAGTTCTTACAAGACCCCAGACATGATATGAAGAGCCCAAGTTAGTCTGAGGACCTTCTGATGCATCTTCATCTGAAATAGGCAACAGCAGACAAGACTACATACTATGATAATTGCCAGCAGAATAATTCATAGCTTATCAAAAAGAAATGAAGAAGATTAAACACTTAAGCTTTGATGCAGTAATGTTCAGACTAATACATAGGCAGAAGTTCTTTCAAGATGATAACAGGCATTTGAATATAACTAGTCACACTTGGCAGCTTATCCGGAGACAATTTTGAAGTTTGACACCAATAAATGAAGATGACCATTTTCATCATCTCCAGCTCCAAGGCAACTTTGCGACATCCTCCTCTCCGACTCTAATGGATGTGTTTACTCTAGAATGGTGTACGTATATCCTCCTTAACCAAAAAAAACGATGAACATTTATGTTCTTATATTCTTTACAATCTGGAGCCTTGAAAGAGCAAAATATAACCTAACAAGCAAGGAAGTCAATAAAAAATCAAAACATGATCTATCAACATCCAAGATCCATAACGTGAAATTTTCAAAAATTGGAATAGCAGACAAAACCTAACTCATCATGAAAATTAAAAAAATTAGGAATTCACTACTTGCGCCGACATCCATACTTACAGATACGTACACAAAATCCCTCCCAACATGTCTATCAGCGATATACGGTACTTAATTCAAAGAACCGAGCATCTACTTTTAGATCAGTAAATTGGTTAAAGAGAGGCGGAAGTCGAAAGAAAGGTCAGACCTTTACTCATAGCAGGGATGAACGACAGAACGACTGCAGCTGAAGCGACGAGCAAGAGCAGCATCCCAATCTTCCTCCTGCCGGCGAGCTTGCAGATCCAAGGCAGGAACCTTTCCTTCTCTCTCGAGCTCTGGAGGAGCATCTTCGGCGGCTTGCGGACGGAGACGGAGCCAGATGTTGACTGAATCGGCAATGTGGCACCGTTGTGCAGCTGCGATTGCAATGATCCATAACTCCCCGAGGATCGAAGACCCAACGACCCTCCAGTCATTGTCCCTCCCGCACCACGGGCCTCCCTGTCATCTCCCCTCTCCCTTCCAAATCCGTCTCATCCAATGTACAATGATCAAAAGAACCCCCGCCCCAACCAAAAAGAGGAGAAAGAACAACGAATCAAAACCCTACAATCCGGCCCTTTCCATCCAATGCCACGGATCTAAACCTACCAAAAAGAGAATATCTACATCCCCCGGTCGACTTCAGCCAGAATTCAAGATTCAGCTGGAACAACCCCACCAGTTCTACTCATCGGAATCCGCGATCCAAGCCCAAGAAACACGTACAACTATGCAAACCCCGCAGAATCTCCTCTAATCAAGAACCAATATAGCTTTTTTTTCCCCAAAAAGCAAACCTCTTGCAGATCCAGCCTTCGCTAATGCGCTTCGGACACCAAGAAGGCCAACTCTGGTGTACAAAGGACTGCGCGAATAGACAGAATTCAAAGAGCAGGGGGCATCTTTTCTTGGACTCGGAGGAGGGATCGAGCGGGAGCGATCAGGGGCAGGGGATCTTGGGGGCGTTCGTGCCGTCGTCCGTGGATTTCCAGGTTACGGTTGGGGATTAGGGTTTCCGCGGAACTCGCCGATCTGTCCGTCTTCGAGTCCGGGCTTCGGCGTCGAACACCGGGAATTCTTGCATTAGTTGTATATAAGCGAGATGGGACGAAGGCGGTGAGGAAATTTACGCTTTTAATTGTCGTCAGTTATAGCTTACGAAGGATTAGTTTGGATTATGAACTTTATAACGTCACTCCCGCTTTATGGCATATCGACTTCATCGACCGGCGGCAGTTCGGTGATGATACGCTAGCGTTGGATGGTGTTTGACCGGCTATAGCCGGTCGCCGTAGGATGGTTGATAACAAAGTTGCAACGTTCAATGACGGTGTTTTTTTGGACTCTCGCCGGAACCGTCAATCCGTTACTGACCGTAATAAAGTGTCGTTGCCTGTTGATTTCGTTCTACCCCACGTGGATCGGAATGAGGGTTGTAGTAAAAGATAGTGAATGATAACAAAAGAATGATAATATTCTTGTTCAATCGATGTTCACTCAATAAAAAAAATGGTGCAAATGTTTTTAAGGAAAATTGATAAGAATTGAATTTGATGATTCTATTTTGTTCAAAAAATAGCTATATTTTGTTATGTATAGACCATTATAACAAAATGACAATTAAAAATAATTATTGTTTAGATATTTGTTATTATGCCTACATTATACATATCATCACACACTGT
>JAOXJJ010000865.1:0-11190 GCA_025769935.1 Phoenix roebelenii
GCACACAAATAAACCTGAAATACTAGAGTGAATTCATTAGTATAATATAAGATATACTCAAATGCTTTGAGCTCATCCAAATCAAATGAGGGCTTAGTCAATTACTCCACAAAGTAGACCTGATATAATGCATAGTGTTTGTATATGTGCAAGTTATCAAGTTAGTTCTAAAGAACCATACTTTTTTGCTATTAAAAGAATACTAAGATACTTACAAAGAACTCAATATTTAGGTTTATGGTATTCTAAAGCATCTACAATTGACTTAATTGGCTATTTAGATGCTGATTTTGCTAGTTGTAGATTAGACAGAAAAAGTACAAGTGGAACTTGTCAATTTCTTGGAACAAACTTAATCTCTTGGTTTAGCAAGAAGCAAAATTTTGTAGCACTATCTATTGCTGAGGCTGAATATATTGCTGCAGGATGTTGCTGTGCCCAAATCCTATGGATTAAGCAACAACTTGAGGACTAGGCATAAAACAAGATAAAATTTTCACGAGGTGTGACAATATTAGTGCCATAAATCTGACTAAGAATCCCATACAACACTCAAGATCTAAATATATAGAAATCAGACATCATTTCATAAGAGATCATGCTCAAAATAGAAATATAAAAATGGAATTTATAAATACTGATAAACAAATTGTAGATATTTTCACAAAACCTCTTAATGAAGAAGTCTTTCGTAAATTTAGAGAAGAATTATTCATTTGCGATCCTTTTTGATGTCTGATTATTAATGTTGTATTGCATATTTTGATTGATTATTAATGGTTGAATTTTAGTTGATTTGATATGTGGTTTATATTTGATTTTTAAAAACTTATTTAAAAGCATTTTGTTTCTTGAACTGTTTGAGGAGACGACTCACATAAATGAGGAGTCGACTCACGTAGTAAGGGACGACTCACTACTTTCATGAGTCGACCCCTGACTTATAGGAGACGACTCATCAATTAAATGAGTCGACCAAAGTAGTACTATTTGAAACGGCTTTTTAAAACGTTCTCTCTTTGAAATGTTGGACCTAAAATGTCTCCTTCTGTTTTAGAACGTTTTCAGTTTTCAAACCCCCTTTCAAACAAAAAAGCCTCCAAAGCTTAGAAAACATTTCCAAGGTCTTGATTGATCTTCTAATGGTGTGAAGGAAGCAACTCACATCCGAATCGAAGAGAAAGAGTATTACTGCTCAAACTGAGAGGAGAACGAAAGCTAAGGCAGAGAAAACCATGAATCCACCTAGACAAGAAATGCCGCCACCTCAGCCAGATTCGGCCCCTTCACAACCTCCATCTTCAGTTCAGAGACAAGAATCTCTCTCCATAAGAACTGTTTCCACCGGAAGAAGAGTAGATTTTGAGTTTTTGGAGAAGAAAAACTTCCATCTAGGTCAAAATCTAAAGGAGATGGGATGGGAATACTTGTGCTCATTGAATATGCCAACATATCCAGACTTGGTACGAGAGTTCCACAACAATGCTAGATTTGAATAAGGTTAGATCTCATCCAAAGTTAAAGAGACTTCTCTCTTAATCTCAGAAGAAGTACTTAAGAATGCTCTTCGGATTCCTACTAATGGAGAAAGTTCAGTTCACTTAGAAGACCGAAGAGCAGGAGTAAGCACCAATATAAACAGAAAAGTCATAGAAGAATGGACTGAAGTAAATGCAAATCAATTGAATACGCAGATGCGTCTGTTGCATCACATGATCAACAAGATGCTATTCCCGAAGATAGAAAAATTAGACTATGTCTCTGAGAGAGACATATTGGTCATGCACCATGTCATTCAAGGATTGCTATTGAATCTATCCTGCATGATGATCAGATACATGGAGACTCAGGGACAAATAAAGGGAGCTTCACTTCCTTATGATATGGTCTTGACATTAGTCTTCATTTATTTCAATATGAATGTAGAAGGGGAGATCAAGAAAGAACTACTATACTCAGATGTCTACAATGACAAATTACTGAAGAGAATGAGATTTATCAAAACTGAGGGCAAATGGATTCACAAAGGGAAAGAAATTCAAGAGAAAAGTGGTCAAGAGACTCCAACACCAGTCAAAGGAAAAAGAATCCCTACTGAAGCCCCTCCAAAAGAACCAACAGTCAATCAACCTCCTCCAATCCAAAGACCTTCAGATCCACCACTCAAACTTGAGAAATGGTAGTTGAAATTTATTGGTGACAACATCATTAAAGCACTGTTCAATTCTGGAGTCTGCTGGAACTCGGTCTATGACCTCACTAATTTGACCAAAGAAATAAAAGTAGAGCTTTGAGGAATGAGGACACTTGCATCTAATCAGTAAAGAAGAATTACTGAGATTGAAGAACACTTGAGGACTCAAGAAAATTCTCTTCAAGGTTCTCTACAAGAGCTGAAAGAGGAACACTCTCACCTTACTGGCTCTCTCTCAACACTACAAACAAGAATTGACAAGTTAATGGAAGACAAAAAGGAAAATCAGTCTGGACCTTCATCCTCTTCAAAATCCTAAATCTAGACTGAACCCATCTTTAGATGATTTTAAACCCTTCCAAAAGCTTTTTGCATTGAATTGATTTTTTAATTTTCATACCTTTTTGACACAGTTGTTTGATGATTAACCATATCAATTGTATTTCGATTTACAGATGTGTACTTCACTCTTACTGCAATGAAAGTTTACTCTTCTTGAAATCAACATGTTTGTTGTTATGATGCATTAACTCTATATTGGGTCTGATACCTCTCTCCTTAACAATATTATTAATCCTTAATTTATCTTTAATGCTTAAGATCACAAAAAGGGGGAGATGGAAATTATATTTTTTTCTTCCTTTTGTTGATGACAAAAAGGGGGAGAAAAGAAGAAAAGAATTCGAAATTATATATGACTATAATGGTACATAACAATGGAATAAAAAATGAAGAAGATGGTGATATCTAGGGGGAGATCACTATAACTGTCAACTAGTAAGAAAAATCTTAAGAAAAGAAAAAGAAAAGGAACTCTGCATAATTTAAATATTTGTAACTGATAGGAAGTGATTTTCTTCTCAACTTGTTGAAATTATGCATATGTCTCTGAATGTCATATTTGCTCGGAACTTCATTACAAAATTTTTATAATTACTTTGAATTTTATTGCAAAATTTTTTTAGGCTCAATGGTTTTGTCATCATCAAAAAAGGAAAGATTGTCCATCCTAAAGGATGAATTTTGATAATTACAAAACACTTGAGTTAATGTTGTGTACTAATGATGTTGGTTTAATTGTGAAGTTCTATAAGTCAAGAAAAATTAGAAGAAATGAAGCACTGCAAAATTCTTATCCTTAATTCTTCGTAAACACTTTATTCGATATGTTCTAAAAGAAAAATGATCTTAATCCAATTTATGAAGATCAAAGATAAAGTCTAAAGAATTCTATGTGAGATACTTAAGTTGACCCCTAAAAAAGGATAAGTTTGAGTTGACTCTAGCATGTTTTCTTCAAGTGGCATAGTCAATGAGTCGACCCCCACAAAACATGAGTCGACCCTTATATAGTTTAAATTAAATAGAAAGCTTTTACCGCCTGAGACAAGATTTAAAGAGTCGACCCTTGCTCCTAATGAGTCGACTCCCGACATTGAAGAATCGACCCTTATGTTTGAAGAATCGACCCCAGTTTGATGAGTCAACCCTTGTTCCAAATGAGTCGACCTTTGACATTGAAGAGTCGACCCTTATGTTTGAAGAGTTGACCCCCAGTTCAGTCTCAACGTTGGCCAGGAAAACTATTGAATGAGTCGACCCTTGTGTTCGAAGAGGCGACTCCTGAAGAAGATGAGTCGACCCTTAAGTTTAAAGAGTCCACCCTTTGTAGTTACAACAGCAAGAGTCGTCTCAATATTTTGAAGTGCCGACCTAAGATAAACATGAGTTGACCCCTGAGTTATATGAGTTGACCCCTGTATAGCTGGGACCACAACGGAAACCTTGTAACAACTTTTGTCTTTTTCTGTAATAGAAAAAATTTCTATCAGAACGACAAGAAAAATATTTGAATCCCTCTGAAAAACTTATCTATAAATTCAAGGGAACCTTAGAAAGAAAACAACAAGGAAGAGAGAAACATTCAATCAAGAAAAAAAAAATTCCATAAAGAAAGGAGAAGAAAAAAGCAAAAAGTTCATCATCCTCACCGATATTCCTCTGAAACTTGCTTCTGTGAGGAAATCAGTCAAAGCTTCTCATCCATTGCAACAAGAAGAGTTGGTGCTCGGCATTGGAATTCACATCATTAGCCAACCTCTTCATTGGCTTCAACATTGCTTCTATTGATTAATTTTATATATTATGAAGCTTTAGTTTTCTAGTTGCAGTAATCATTTATTTGGATTATTTGTTGCTGTTACAGTTTCATAATCTAAAACTTGTAAAGGCACTTCCAAGCCTTAATTGGAAGTTGCTGAATTAGGAGAATTCAGCAAGGTGAAGGTTTTTGGTTGGTTTATCTGAAAACCAACTGGATTGTTTGTGAGCCTGGAAAAACAAACAGTGTAAAGTTTTTGGTTGGTTTATTTGAAAACCAACTGGGTTGTTTGTGAGCCTGGAAATATAAATGGTGATATATTTTCTGTTGGTTGCCCGAAAAAATTGACTGGGTTTCTGATTTTGCGTTCGGAAAATAATCAAGCTGTAATCTGCTGGGTTATAGTGAAATCTCAAGCTTGGCTTGGGAAGTAGATGTGGGTGCTGGGAGTGCACCAAACTACTATAAATCCTTATGTTTGTATGTAGCTTGTCTATCTTTTTCTACCATATTTTTCTCACCTTATTTACTATTTTATTTGTGCTATTTTATTTCCACTTCTAGATCTCTGAGTTATCAAAATTTTTAAGTGAGTCATTCACTTCATTATTTTTTTTAATAGATCCAATTCACCCCCCCTTGGGCTGCACCTTTGGGCAACAGAAAACACAATATACATAGAATTTAATCTAAATGCAAATTAAACAAGAGCAAGTAGACAAGTAAAAGATAAAGAGAAGTCTACAAAATAAGCACACAACAAACACAAGTGTTTTGTAAAGGTTCGGAATCAAACCCAACTCCTACCTCCTCTCTCCAAGCAAACACTCTTAAGAATTTTAATTCACTATCAATAATCCATTGATTATATGAGTTGCCATCAATCTACCACTGACACAATCATCCCAAGCTTCTCACCAAGCTCGTACAACTTCTTTAAAGTACGGCCAGGCCTTTTCCCCAAGTTTCAAATCACAAAGTAGTGTAACAACACATATAGGTCCTTGCAAAGAGTTTAATCAAAACAATTCGACTCTCTCAAAGTGCAGATAAATAAGAAATAAGCCAGTTGAATGCTTTTTTGTTTGGAAGCTCTATTGAATGCTTTTTCTTTGTTTACTCTTGAAAGCCTTTTTTAAATGCAAAGGAAGACACCTTAGATCCATTGAACATGCTAGAAAACTACATGTTAGAAGCTGTCAGCTGCAAAGAAGTTGGCTCCAGGTTGCCTGGAGTTGACACTTGAACATCTGGGTTCAATTCTTATTCGATTGGAGTCGATTCTTGGACTATCGTAGAAAAACAGTCTTCCATTTGCACCCTATGGCCATTTTGTCATCAGCTCCTGGTTGCATCGTAGAGATCACTTGTTTTGTCTCTACTCTATGACCAGTCTGAAATTGGCTCTTTCGAGACTAGAGTCGGCTCCTAGCTTGTACTAGTTAGCGTAGTTGGCTCCTAGGATGCTAGGATTGGCTCTTGTAGGCCTAGGGTCGACTTTTGACCATTGTTTAGAATTCAATCTATCGGTTTCACCCTATGGCTATCCTGGAGTTGGCTCCTCCAAGACTCGAGTTGGCTTCACTTATATGCTTTAAGAATCTATCCAATCATTAGAATTTTAAGGGTTCTTCACCAATTCAAGCATCATGAGCTTCCTATAAATTGACATATTTCTTTTTCCAAAACATATAAAACCTATAGTATCATATTCAAATATTTTATATCATCAAAATCAATTCTTAGGGTCAACATAAGATATCCTGCTTCCTGCCCCTCGATGGCCATCCTGGTCAAGCATCCTAATATTTGCTTGGGAAACCATTTTTTATATTTCATTTTGATTTTTTTATTAACATATCTATGAAGTTTTTGTTTGTTTTAAAGATCTTTGAACTTCAAAAATAATATATTTATGATAAATTGGGCATACATAGTATACTTTAAGTCGAAGGTGAGAAGATTTGTAAATAGAAATATAATTTTCTAAATAATTTCAATTAGTTTTTTTCATTGATCAAACAATACAAGCTAATATTACAATACCACATTAGATTAATGCTAACAAGGTTATATTAGTACCATGAGGGCAAATGTTTATATAACCTTGGAAGATCTATTTATGTTGGTCCATTATGCGCTGAAACCTTTTGGTTGAATGTCCTAATACTTTCTAGATTATATATCTACTTAAAGCTGATACTATGATTTCTTATCGCCTTCTAGGCAATTAACATGATGACCCATTCTTCTAAGTTTGAAAATACTCCTATTAGAGAGGAGTAGGATGAGAAAGAAACATTATCTAATTTTTGATATTTATAAAAAATAAAGGATAAACTTACTTGGAATATATCTTATTGATTTTTACATAATATTATTTTTTTAAGATATATAATATTATATATGGATACATGCAATATATTCTCTTTTTATTTTTTTTATTTTATATAATATTATAATAAAAATATAATATAATATTATTTTAAGTTTTTATATAATATTTTTGAGAGGTTATATAATGCATGCTCTTAAGTTATTGCTCAGACAGTTAATATGATGACCCATTCTTTTGAGTTAAAAAGTGTCGTTGTTAGAGTGGAGCATGATGAACAAGAATTATTGTCTAAATTTTTATTGTTGCCCAATGTGACAACCCAAGAGGAGGGGGGGTGAATTGGATTTTCTAAATTCTTTCGATCTTAACTCTTTTTAATAGATGTGTGGGTGATTTAGTTAGTGTCAAGTGTATATGTGAAATTGAAAACACAAACAAGACAATACAAATACACAAGAAGTATAGTGGTTTGGTGCACACCGCGGCACCTACGTCCACTCTTCAAGCGTCCTCTTGAGAATTTACTATAATTTCTTGGATTACAACTGGATTGTTTTCCAGTCTCACAATCCAAAAACTTTTGCAATTATTTTTTTGGGCTCACCAAAAATCGATGTTAGTTTTTCGGGCTCACCAACAACCTATTCTGTTGGTTTTACGGGCTTACCAACAAATCTCACAACAATATTAAGATACAAAAAATAATGCTCCTAAATGAGCATATAAATCAAATTTGCACTAAGGAGAAGAAAAAAAAAGATGTTATCTCTTTGAAGGCGCTTTTCTTTTCTTCTCTAAGATTGCTTCACTTTTCAAGGTTTGGTGGAGCTCTTGATTTTTCTTTGAATATGCTCAACCATCTTCTTTGACTTTGGAATGAAGTAAATTGATGAAAAACTTGAAGACTAGGATTTTCATTTGGATGCTCTTCTTAATTGTAAAAGATTCTTTCTACTGATGAATAGTACCCCTTAAATACTTCTCCAACCTCTAATAGTACCTCTCTAACTGTTTGAATGGAGAAACTAGCCGTTGGAGACTCAAAAAGCACTTCTGCAAAACTAGCTGTTATGTTGTCAGTCGTGCTGGGATCGACCCAATCAAATCTGGGGTCGACTCAAGTTACTATTCCTCAAACTGGGGTCGACTCAAGTTTTTTTGGGGTCGGCTCCGGCTGCAGTGGGGTCGACTCAAACTTTTCTGGGGTCGACCCTCTCAGAGTTTCTAGAGAGTTGTCTTTCCGTCATTCTGGGCTGGGATTAACTCAGCTTCTCTTGGGGTCGACTCAAGCTTCAGTGGAGTCGACTCAAGCTTTTCAGGAGTCGACCCTCTCAAGGATTCCAGAGATCCGATTTTCTGATTCCTCAGGTTGAGGTCGACTCATGCCTTCTTGGGGTCGACTCATGACCTTGAGTCGACCCTCTCAGGATTTCTAGAGAGTTGCTTCCTGACTCTTTTCACTAAGGTCGGCTCATCATATCTTGGGGTCGGCTCAAGGTTTCCTGGGATCGACCCAAGGTTTGTGCCAACTTATGTCATCTTGTGCCAATGTGCCAAGGAGTGCTAGGGTGTCTCTATTACTTCTAGGGACGACTCCAATTCTGTGCCAAGTATTCCAAGGTTGTGCCATATCGTGCCAGGATGTGCCAAATATATCAGGATCGACTCCAAACTACTTGGGATCGACTCTAACCTTATTTTCTACACTTGAAGATTAGTTTAACACAATGAAGTAATAAAAAGATATTCTAATAAAATTGATGAAGTATGGCACATTCAAGTTTCATTTTTGTTGCCCAAGGAGATAACCCAAGAGGAAGGGTGAATTGGGTTTTAATTAAATATTGACCAATTAAAAACTTAATGAGCAATTAACTAAATCTATTGCAAGCAAATTAGTTAGATTACTAGATGCAGTGAGTGAAGAGAGAGAAAGAGATAACTACCAATACAAACACAGAAAAGTTTATAGTGGTTCGGAGCCAACTATTACTCCTACGTCCACTCCCCAAGCCGCACTTGGGAGTTCACTATAATCCCTAGGATTACAGACGGTTGTTTTACAAGCTCACAATCTAACTTGTTGTTTTTACGAGCTTACAACGAACTCAGTCGGTTTTCATAGGCTCACTGACTAGAACCAACCAATTATTTTTTCGGGTTTATAATCAAACCCAGTTGATTTTTTTCCGTTCACCAACCACAACCTTACACCGTTGGTTTTATCTTTGGCTCACCAACAAACCTTACAACCTTTGATTCAATCCCCTGATTGAATCAAGTAAGAAAAATAAAGTTTAGGAATTCACAAAGAAAGCTTCTAAAAAGCAAATGTGAGAACAATATAAGCAAGGTAAAGCTAGAAGCCCTTAAACAGATTTTAGATGGAAAAGTAGGGGCTTCTGAATTCTGAGTCTCCTCTTGAAAGCACTGAAGGTTGGAGGACAGTAGTAGAGTCTTGAATACGAAGGAAGCACTTCTCGGATTGAGTTGAATGCACCTCTTCCTTCTTTTGCTTCTATTTACTCTTAAGAAGCTCTTGGTAGTTGAAATGCTTTAATGCTCAAATAGAATAGCTCTCTTGTTATCTACTACTGTTTACTCCTGCTATTTAAACAGTTTTCTTTGAAAAATAGCTGTTAGAGATTGATTTGGAGCCGTTCTGTCCCGTCTGCACATTCTGACAATATATCCGTTGGGATCGGAGTCGACTCGTGCGATCTGGAGTCGACTCGACTATTGCTGGAGTCAACTCACGCTTGACTGGAGACGACTCACCCACTGTTCAGGATTTAAATTAAAGTGCTTGTCCCATCCTGAAGTCGACTCGGACCAAAGCTGGAGTCGACTCGCCAACATCTGGAGATGACTCGGGCACTTAGGGATCGGCTCGTTCTCAGGATTCCAAAAACCCATCTTTCTATTTTTCTTCCTCGAGTCGACTCGGGTTTTCTTGGAGTCGACTCGGCTATCTTGAGAGGCGACTCGAGATCTTCGAGAGACGTCTGATTCTCAGAGTCCGAAAAATCGATTCTCTGTCTTTTGAACTAATCTGCCTCGGAGTCGGCTTGCGCCTTGTTGGAGTCGACTTGGCTGACTTGGGGGTCGACTCTGGAACACTTGGAGTCGACTCGTTCACAGGATCTTCGAAATTAGTTCTCTGCCTTTCAGATTGCTTTCCTCTGGGAGTCGATTCGGACAAACTGGGAGTCGAATTGCCAAGCGTCGGAGTCGGCTCGCAATCTTCTGGAGTTGACTCGGTAACAGGATCTAAAATTCATCGTTCTATCTTTCTGTCTGTTACCCTTTGGAGTCGACTCGGAACCATCGAGAGTTGACTCGGCAAGCATCGGAGTCAACTCAAAACCTTTTGGAGTCGACTCGCTGATAGGGTCTGAAATTCTTCTTTTTGTCTTTATGTCAGTTCTCAGTCGGAGTTGACTCGTAGAGTACCGAAGTCGACTTGAGTTTGTGCCAGAACCTTTAAACCACACGGAGTCGACTCGCAAAGTTCCAAAGTCGACTCGTGATGCAGACTTTGGTTCAAATTGAGTCCAATACTTATCCAAATTACTTTGAACCAAAGCTTGAGGCACTTAACCAAAGATTCATACATACATGCCTGAAACACTAGATTGAATTCATTAGTACAGCATAAAATATACTCAAACGCTTTGAGCTCATCAAAATCAATTAGGGATTTACTCAATCACTCCACACCTTCCTTTCTTCTAGGTAAAGCGTTTAGTTATTGCTCTAGGCTTATACCTTGCTGCACTATCATCTGATCTTAGTTTCCTCCGGAACCCCTTGCATCCTACTTTTTATTCCCTGGAGGTAAGTCAGTGAGATCCCAAGTGTTTTTTTCTGAAAATTGACTCAAATTCAAAGTTAATAGCTTATTTTATGAAAGGTGCATCCATAGAAAGACATGGCTACTTCACAAATTGTAGGTTCACCTTCTATCAAATAGTTATAGAACTCTTCATTAAAGTTCTATGAACTCTAACTCTCTTACTCCTATTCAAGTCTAGGTTCTCAAGATCTGGTAAAGCTACTAGAAGGTATATGTATAGAAGTAAAGGGCTGATAATTATCTTGGTTAGGAATTCTAGACATGAGGGAAAGATATCTTTGAAATGGGTAGCATCTTTTGCTTCAATTATTGTTTTATTTGCAAAGTCACTTAAATCTGATTTTAGCACTAAGAATAGATTAGCATGGCTATTCCAGGAAAAAAATTTCTACCCTTCAGGTCCAAGTATTGCTATCTTAGCCAAGCAACCTCAAACTCCATGATTCTAACTTAGATGTCCTATTCTTCCAAGTCTTCTTGCTATTTTTGAAAGGTACCTGGTTAACCATGTTGCCCAAGGTGATAACCCAAGAGGGGAGGTGAATTGGGTTTTCTAAAATTATGTTCCCTAGGCAATTACATGTAAAGCAGTGGAAAATTAAGCTAGAGCAATTATATTATGGATTTAGGGTGCAATTGATCTAAAATTAACTTATAGTTGTATGATCAATTTTAAACTATGTGAATGGTAAGAATGGAGT
>JAOXJJ010000866.1:0-37028 GCA_025769935.1 Phoenix roebelenii
ATACATACATATATATACACATATACATATATACATACATACATATACACATATACATATATACATATATATATATATATATATACATATACATACATATATTGCTCTAAAGCGACCTTCTATTATACATACATATATACATACATACATATACACATATATATATATATACATACATATATATACACATATACATATATACATACATACATATACACATATACATATATACATATATATATATACACACACACATATACATACATACATATATGCTCTAAAGCGACCTTCAATTATACATTTCCTAAAGGAGTAGGATATATATTTGATCCGAATCAAAGCAGGACCAAAAATGTAGTGGACTTGATTCTCCGTCATTTGCTCGACCATGCTTTGGTATCAGTTGCAATTCTAGATGGACACTTGTAATTATTCAATTTTTTGAAATAGTGGGGAGAAGAAAGAGCAAGAGAAATGGGAAGTTGAGATCAAGCAGATTACCTAAATACCAGAACCATCAAGCACCAATTGAATTGCTGAAGCTGAGTATGTGACACTAAGTTCCAACTTTTTTCATAGGCATCCTTTGTCATTCTTTAACTAATACAATTTGTGCTTTAGGTACTTCTTGCTGCAAATTGTTTAGAGAGGAAAAAAGAGGTGGTGAACCTTTAGATTTAATGGAGGTGGAGTTAAATAATTTTATGGAATGGAGGAACATGAAGATGGAGAAGATATATAGGAGATAATGTGAAACAATCATCGTAATTTAATTGGTTTAAGTGATATTCTTTAACAACTGTGGGAAACCTAAATCCTACTAAACTCATTTTCTTTAAAAATTAATAAAAATCCTTGTGCTCATATTTGTTTCAAATCAGAAGTTTCTCAGCCTGTATGTCAGCTAGAACAAAGTTTTGTGGTGAATTTCAGTTGGCCAGAGATTAGTTTGATACATCTTTTGGTCAATTCCGTCACTATCTTGTGTCATTTTATTGTTGACATTTGCTAACTCTAGTTTATATGCTGCCAGGACCTTGGACACATTCTGATCAATCCAATAACACTGAAAACTCTGTGCCCCCAGGAAGACGCTTGGTTGTTCCACTTAATGTTTGTGTTTTACAAGGCTTGCGCTTTGTAAAGGCTCGATTGCTCTCGATGGAAATTCCTGCACGCATTACCGAAGCCCTTCCTAAACCACTTTATGGTGACAAGAATCCAGCTGAAGTTGTGAGTAGGGATGATAGTATGGTGAAGATTGATCCATATAGAGGAAGCTGGGAGCTGCGTCTGCTTGAACTTGAGTTGTCAAATCCAACTGATGTTGTATTTGAGGTTAATGTCTCTGTTCAGCTGGATAATCGCAAAAATGAGCATGGCATGCCAATTCTTAACCATGAAAATGCTGACTTTGGATATCCTAAAACCAGAATAGATCGTGACTACTCTGCAAGGGTACTAATACCTCTGGAGCACTTCAAGCTGCCAATTCTTGATGGTTCTTTCTTTGCAAAGGATTCTCAAGCAAGTGATGCCTTTTGCAGTAAAGTTTCAAATATGGCTGAAAGGAGTGCCAAAGCTGAGTTGAATGCTTCTATCAACAACTTAATCTCAAAAATTAAAGTAAGATGGCACTCTGGACGAAATAGTTCGGGTGAGTTGAATATTAAAGATGCTACTCAACCAGCTTTGCAAGCATCAGTAATGGACATATTGCTGCCCGACCCTCTAACCTTTGGGTTTAGGCTGGCAAAGAATGGAGCAACAGCCCAAATCAATGGTTTCCCAGAAGAGTCGATTATTTCAGGGGATCCTCCCAGTCAGTGTGTTAATGGGAGTGTCGTAAAATGCAAAGGTTCTATCTCAGCTCATGAGATGACTCATATGGAAGTTCTTGTTCGAAACAACACCAAGGAAATGATTCAAATGAGCCTTTGTGTTGCATGCAGAGATGTAGCAGGGGAGAATTGTACTGAGGGGAATAACGCAACTGTGCTATGGGCTGGTAAGTTTCAAACTTTGTTGATCAATTTTGAGTTATTATATCATTTGGATTCTGTATCATTGGTCTATTTCTTAATTCCCATCTATTTTTAGCTAAATACATGTACCCGCCCTATGTGGTAACGGTTTCTGCTGTTAAACCAATGTAACCCTGCCTAGTAGGGTATACCAACTTGCAGCGTATAAGCAGATTGTTTTGAAATTTTTATCGGGATCTGCATTGATTCTGCAACTCCTTGCGGTATCCATGTCATCTATAGTTGAGGATCTGTTTACTTGCTCATTCAGTTTGTCATAATGTTTTGTTTCCTAAATTTGCTAGTTTCGGAGAATGGTTTATCCCACGTTACCAGGCAAGCGGAATCTGTTTTACGATTTATGTGTTTTTCCTCCATAGGTGTACTTAATGACATCCGTTTGGAGGTTCCACCACTAGAAGAGGTGGAGCATGCCTTCTCTCTTTATTTTCTTGTGCCCGGGGAATACACACTGCAAGCAGCTTCTGTCATCAATGATGCAACTGATGTCCTCCGTGCCCGAGCAAGAACAGACTCACCTGATGAACCAATTTTTTGTCGTGGCTCCCCTTTCCATGTGCACGTAGTTGGGACTGCCTAGGGGATATCAGTTTTAGTACCTAATGCTACGGAAGATGGATCTCTCTCTCTCTCTGGTAAGAGGGTAAGAGAGGGAAGATCTGGTTTGAAGTGTAGTTCTAAAGTAGATGCTACCGAAAGTGCTGTCAGATCTATTTTAATCCAATTTGTTTTGTTTGTTGTGTGTGTTTGTTGGCGGGGGGAGGGGTGTTGGTGTGATATATTTCTTCTGTATATTACAGTGTCGCCATGGAATGAACACAGTTGTCGTCAAATGTTATCCTGGTTTGTTCTTGCCGATGGCATGGTGATAAGAGAAAGTCATTACCTTGCAATTTTAAAGTTTTTTTTTTTTTTTTTTTTTTTTGCACGGGATTCAGTTAAACTCTCAAAAATACAGAGCTTGCGCATTGTTTAATGCACTTCTGGAAATTGTCATAATGTTATGCAAAATATTAGGTTGTGGTTTTTGATTAGTTAACTTTGCTTGTGTATGGTGGATCAGGCAGCCTAGTTCAATTTTGAGCTCGTCTCATTTATGAGGTTGCATGTTCGCCTGCAACATTTTTCCGTAGATGGAAAGCTAGATCCGCAGCCTAGCCTTTCCATTGAAGCTCTGGTTTTCATCATGAGGACTCTCAGCCAGCGGCCGACACGCAGCGGTGGGATATATTTTCAGCTTTTGGTAAATAGTAAGCTACAACATGATGCTCCTTGGTACGTGCAGGTTGAAGCGAAAGGCTCGGCAAGGGCCTGGAAGCGCTCCAGTAGATGCTCGTCCGTATCAGCCAAAACTGACCTAAAGCCGAGCTAATCTACGTCAACGTTGACACAAACTTCAAAATGTAGGGGCAGCGTCCCTGTCGATGGCAAGCAATTTCTGTCAAAAGAGAGGTAGCACCGCTCCACTGCAATAAAATCTTCCAAGAACAACCAAGAGACTTTGTTTATTTAGCTGTAATTGGCAAGCTATAGCTGCAATTGATTTTAGTTAAACTGCAGACATCGAAAACAACCCTTTTGAATGAGTCCCCTCACCGCTCTGGCCGTTCCCCCTTTCCTTTTCCACAATATTCTTGTAATTGTAATAATAATAATAATACATTAATATGATTATAACAATATCAAATTATTCTAATTTATCCAAATCCAATGATATTTTAATAACACCATTATCTTTCTCATTATAATTATAAAAATAATACTATAAATATTATACGGTATTAGAAAATATGAACATCCGGAGTGTTTTTAGCAACTTTATCTTTTCTACGTCAAACAACCAAACAATCTTAACTGTATTTGCGACAACCAAAAAAGATCTCCTTTTGCAACTGCAACTCTAATTTCGGGCAAATAGAGTCTTTAAGAATGGTTAATTGGGGAAGGAGTCGATTAGCTCGCCATCCGTTCACCGTACATAATAAAATTGTTCATAAGCAACCATCCGTTTGATGAAACGACATGTACTTACCATGACATATAAAATAAATATTTGCAGGTTAGGCCGTATTAGTAATGTCCTGTTTGACATGATCGGAGGGGATAGGTGATATTCGTCAATAATGGGGGTTGGGTCATTCGTCAATTGGTCACAAAGACGAATAAAGCGGTGAATGCAATGATGCGTCATGACAACTTTTCATGCATCATTAATCAACATGATACTTATTATCATTACTATCATCACTATTACTATTATTATTATTATTATTATTAATTCACCCACTTTTAACAGCACTCAACCTGTTAGTGACACGTGGGACCTGCAAGTGCGCATCCCTGCTACGAGTAGAGCCCAAACCAGCCTTATTAAGAGGTATGCAGCTGGATGGCAGCCCAGGGTCGTAGGCGCTCAGAAGGCTTTATTAAGAGGGCCCAGCCCCGTTCAGAGGCGCCCTTCTCTCGGTTCACTTTTTCAGACTGCCCGAGCTCGTATCAGCCACAGCTCTACGGCGTCGAAGAAGGGGAGCCTAAAACTGTGCCGTCCAAAGCCCCTAACAGGGAACACAGCTAGCCCTCGGGCCCACCCTCGCAGCAACAGTCTTGTCCAATTCTTTCAGAGAAACCCAGCAGGGAAAAAGGATGGCTCTCTGCCGAGAGGAGGCAAGCTTTTAAAGCATGATTCAGACCATGTACGTAGAACGTTGGACATCAGGACATGCGATCATAGCGAGGCATTTGTGAATTGTGATCCAAGAGCTATTCGCTTCCACCAACCATCACTCCTCTTTTTTTTTTTTGGTTCCTTGAGAAAAACGACCATCACTGTTCTCTCATTCCTTTGCTTCTCTGACCGTCCCCAGATGACGACCGAGGAGTACATCACTGTAAGGCTGTGTTGATGGTGGCAGAGAACAGTGCGATGAGCGCGTGTCGAGCCCGGAGAGAGGAATCTGTCCTTTTAATTTTGTGGTATTTAGTGTCATCACATACTACGTCACAGGTTTTATGCTCTCTCTCTCTCTCTCTCTTTCCTTTTAGCCCCCTCGATGTTGGAGCCATTGAAGCATCAATTTCACCTACCGCAAGCCCATTTCAAAAATGGAGCAATTAAGCCCCGGATGCATGAGAGACGGTAATTGCATGTTCTGAACAAAAGTCCAGTATGCAAGACACGTCATGCATCGTTGGCTTTTATCCAAATGGTCTTATGAAAACAGCCGGTGAATGAGACCCATCGATAGATGTCATTTCATGTAAGCCAAAGTCGCAGACACACCTTAATTTGGACGGTTTTGTAGTCAAAGATTGGTGCATATAGATCCTGTGAGCGACCAGGAACGGCTCCCTGCCGATGCATGATAAGCGGGAAGGAATAGATGGCGGTGGGGAGCATTACAAACTAAAAGCCTGTCGGATATTTTAATAGACTTGGACTGAAAATTTTATAACAATCAATTTTATTGTCCATCTAACTTGTATTTTATAAGAGCTTATTCAAATCTATATGAAATTCTAGTTTGTAGGCCACAAGAAGGAAAAAAAATATCTATGGAAGGTTTTTTTTTTTCTATAAAATTTGGGTTGGATAGTGTTTGGTTAATACAAGGCCATGCTTAAATAGACGCGCACAATCGATGAATTCTATAAAATTTTTAGGCTAATTTTATAGAAATATCCAAATAGGCTATAATTTTTTTAAAAAAATTATAGGGTACGTAGTGGGTATAATATAGGTTCCAATTATTGATCAGAACTTGAACTGTCAGCCAAAAAGTTACTATTTGATTTCAATGCCGATATCCAATTTTACGAATCTCTACTTACTTGGTGCCTCAATTTAAGGAAATTTTACATATTCACTTAGCATTTTAATCACAATCCTATCACATTGCACCTAATCACCAAACGTCGAGGCGTACAAGTTTGATCGGTTCGTCTGAGAATATCAATGCTTCAATTTGAAATACGATCATATTTATAAGCCTTCGTGGAAACCGATCTTTTCTTTATGTATTAAATTCTACAATTTGTCATTTTTAGATATCTTTGAAAAATAATCTTTCCTAACATTTCAAGAAAAAAAAAAAGGCGATACCATTTTTCAAGCACTTCATACAAAATATCTCAGCGTTTAATTGCCCTACAGTCGGAGGAGCGCCTCTTGAACGTTTTAATTTAATCCCAGAAAGTCCGAAATGACCTTAAAAGTTGAAGAGTAAAAAGAACCGAAGAAAATTTTTCCAACAACCCAACCCCTTGGAAAAAAAGTATGGCTTTAAGTGCCGACCAAGTCTCCCCAAAGCCAAACCATCTCTCACACACCCAACAAAGACAAGATTTGGGTATATTACCTTATTGAAAAAGAGGTGAAAAGTAGAGCCCTCATGGACTTCCGGTTGATAGATGATGATGATGATTCTCCACAGTGGGATCACCTCACCCTTCCCATATCAGTCCTCATCTTCCATCCTACCAAACTTTAAATAAGGTTTCTTTAATTATGACAACTTTATTATACCAAGCAATGCCTCTTCGGCTTGGTTGCGTTTTGGCCTGTGGTTGAGCTCGTGGGAGATAAAAGCTTTGGCTCCCAAGGAAAGTCCTCCACCCTTTTCGTCCCCTGCCCTGAATAGAACACGTGGCAGGTGGAGATTGGTTGGTATTTACTTTTCTGTGGGCCCGGGATAAGTGCTCGGCAGATGCCCCACGAAAGGCTGAAGTCCGAGATGCTGGGCCCCGGAGATTCCTAATAATCGCGAACTTTCCAAGTCGACACGTTTCGACGGGTTGTGAGCCCGGAGGGACGTGGCCGTATGGAGAATACGGGAAAAGGACTTTGGGCTAAACGGGAAATAGCGAAGCGAGGGCAGCTGCCAGGTGGTTAAGTGGATTCCATGGTCGGAACTCGGAAGCTTCGACCATTCATTTTTAGAAGGCGTTCGTAGCTACTGCACGAGTATGATATTTTTCAAACTGTATCTATATTTTGAAAAACGAATAGCTCTATTTACTATTTATTATTCTGAAAAAAATTTCTGAATCGGATGCATATCTGTTTCTTTATTATTGTGGAGTACTTTATCTTCTATTCAGTTAGTGTGAGCTGTTGGCAAAAAAATAAAAAATAAAAAAAGAAAGAAGAAGAGACTAGTTCATATAATTCGGAAGATGAGTAGAGCTGCTGACTGAATCGCCTTATTTGCTATTTATTATTTTGAAAAAAAAATTTGGATCCGATATGTATCTATTTTTCTATCACTATAGAGTATTTTATCTTTTGATTCAGTTGGTCATATTCAAGCAGGTTGCTCCGAGTCCGATTTTTTGGTAGGAAATTTTTTGCACCTGTCTCGACGGGCCAAAATCGAACGAAGTCTGTCATGCACGAAAATGTATAAATTTTTACAATTTGGATTTACGATCCATTTTAGCCGTGGTTCCCAGCTTTTTTTTTTTTTTTAAGTTAGAGTGGTTCACAGCTTTTGGGAGTTCACACCATGACATGAATGTTGTTATGAAAAATCTTTAAATAATATTAGATGGCTATTGGTGCATCTAATTGCTAAACAATTATATCCACCGTTTCCTGGCTGCAGAAAGATAATGATCTTTAATGCGTTTCTAATATTGTGGCAAACGCTGTACAACCAGGTCTCTTAAAAGCTGAGCCGTAAAAATTGGCTGCACCATTCACTTTTATTTTTCTTTTCGGCACCGATAAAGACTACGAAGTCAAGGTGGGCTGTAAGTTTGCATGATTCAAATTAAATTTACATTTTGAGTCTGGTCAAGGCTGCAGCGCAAGGCTGATACTCCATTAGTATAGGAGCAAACTAGACTTAAGATGCATTTAGTTGATCCATTAGACTTTTCATGTTGAATTATATCAAGAAAACCTAAACTTAATCTAGAAAAATCAAATCAAGAAAATCTAAACTTAATCAACAAAATATATTCTTGATTCACATATAGAAAAAAAAATATTGGCAGAAAACAACTAAACGACATTGACATTTTCTCTTTTTCTTTTTTTTTGTGGCTAGATTGGTCAGAATATATATATCATTGACAAATAATCATGTATAATGTTGATTGATGACCACATATCGATGATTATCAACAACATTGTCAATGGTTGCCTAAGTGAAAATAACTTTTAAAAGAACTTTAATTTCTTAAATCCAAGGATGGTATGAAAAATAGGTTTGTTCGTAAAAAAAAATGGTTCAGATCAAATTACTCCATGACTTATATTTTACTTTATATTTGAAAAAATATATTATTTTTTATTTGTGCCCAATCCAAACTATTTTAGTTCGGATTTGGTTGAATTATGATTCTAAATAACAAGTAGATATCCAATCACATCCATAATTATCTTGTGAAATGGTGTGCACAAAAAAAAATATCTCCCTGCCATAATATGCACAAAATATCAAATTTTATTATATGTATTGGTGTAAGCTAATGCGGTAATGTTGACTCATTGACAATTATAGCTAAGTATCATGATTATCAAAAAAATATAGACATTAAAATATATTGATAGAAAATGGATACCTCAACTTATCCTGGTAATGTTTGTTGGATGGGATTTTTTGTACCATCAAAGCAAGGGCAAATACTAAGCATGGAAAGGTATGGGCATTTTTGTTATTCTTTTGAACCATGGGAATTGTTTTAGTAGTGACCAAAGTGTTCTACAGCTCAATAGTAAATGGTACCGGTGACCTTGGTTCATGTCCCACCCTGCTTGATTTTTGACTATGCTGCTATCCTAATTCTTAAAGGGAAATCGTTCAATATAGTAAGCATCCATCGTAACTATACATAGATATATATATTATTAATCTTGTCATTATTCATACAAGAATATTTCATGCTCTAACACAACAAATCTAGAATACTCTATGATGGGAGGCAAAACGGATCGTCCTATTCAGGCACGGAGTCACCTAGCAAACAAAACTTAGAGTCGAGCAGGCCGAAAAGGCTCTCTCGACCGCAAACCTCGGCCTTGCCAGGAATTAGGCTGACCTCGGCCCCACCGAGAGCTGATCTCAGCCCACCAGAGGCAAGAGCCGATCTCAGCCTGCCAAAGGCCGAGCCGACCTCCACCAGAGGCCAGAGCCGACCTTGCCAAGCACACGTCGCGGCCTCCAAGCCTGCTCGACCTCGCCCTCAGCTGTATTTAGCTACGTCATGATGCGCCAATCAAGGACCATACCCTACCACACTCGTTAAGGGTCATACATTGCCACACCTGTCAAGGGTCACACCCCGCCGCACCCGCCGATACACTATCTTCAACTATTGGCCCGTTGATCACATCTCAGCTCTAAATTTCATATAACAACCGTTACCCTCACCCTATAAAAAGGGGGTAGGGAAGGCTCTTGATAAGTTTTTATAGGCATTATTAAGCTTCTACATGCTACTACAAGCTATTTTGAGCTACAAGAGACCATGAAAGGCACTCAGAAAGCTCTCCACTTCACAAAAAAGGCCCGGCTAACTTAGCTATCAGAGGGTCTTTGCCGGAATCCCCGGCTAAGGCTTTGTGCAGATACCCTGGAGCGCAGAAAGGTGGCCATCTTTCTCCCTTCCAACCGGCATTTTCTCGGAGGTACCTCGGATCACCGGAGGCAGCTCTCTTTCTCCATCCCCGGCCGACGTCTCCTCAGCTCCCTTCCGGCGTGGTTGCCCTCGGGCCAAATTTCAACCACAACACTCTACACACTAATTTATTGAAAGAATGTTCATATAGCTGGACTTTGGTGCTGAATTATCCTTTGTAGGTAAACTTTTTGCACTCATGGTATGATCGGAAAAGGAAACAATTTCTGTACATGTACGTTATTCTCTCTTTCCATGTACCATAAGCTGCTCGAGTCTCCTTCCCTTTCTTAATTTATCCTTAATTACGTGCATTTCATGTGTCTACTTCTAAGTATATACCGTGCTTACTTTGCTGTTTTTTTTACCATACTTCTCATGGCGGCATCAGCTACCAAGTTTCTAAAAACATATGGATTCATCTCAAAGATTTATTTGAAGATTGTATTAAAAAAATATTTCTTTCTATTTGATGATACTAATGAAAAATCCATGCAAGATTCTTGTCTGCAAGTTGGCATGCATGGTGCTCCAACTCCACGTCCGATGCACGGCATCCATGGAAGACACCAGCATGCGGTTCTTTCCTCCTTCTTTTTTTTTTTTTTTTCTTTCTTTCTTTTCTTTTCTTTTCTTTTCTTTCTTTCTTTCCTTTTTTTTTTTTTTTTTTTTAGTAAATACGGTAATTTATATAGCTCTAACTTGAGTACATCCTACATAGTCACGAGAAAGTAAAGAGTACAAAGAAAAGGAAATATCTCCTGTAGATGTCCATAGAAAATCTCCGAAATGCCGAGCGACGAAGGAGGCGACCCAGTCTGCTGCCCTGTTCGCCTCCCGAAATACATGTGCTGCCTGCAGCCCAACCATCTCCTGAACCAGCCTGCGAGTCTCTTTGATAAGAAGATGGCCATCCTCATATCTATCAACACCTCGGATCCAGTCAATCACTATAGAAGAGTCCCCCTCGAGACACACCCTCTCAGCTCCAAGGATCCTCCTCGCATATGTCAGCCTCTCTCATGTAGCTCGAAACTTTATCCCTACAACAATAATCTCAGGAGTGCGCCGGCCTCCGGCTGCTACTAGTCTGCCAAAAAAATCTATATGACACCTTCAGATATACCATCCATCCACGTACCACCATCCCCGGTTGGGAAGCGGAAGGCACGTAAGAGATAGGCTACATTAACATCCGGCATGATGCGCATGTCACGATGTTATCCTCCATGAGGGCGCAGGGCTGCAAGGCCGTACGAGAGGATCGTCGCCTTCAGATAATTCACCTTCCATCCCTCCGAGGGAAGGTTTATTCCTTTGCCATTAAAATAATATATGTTTATACATATGTTAAAACTCAAAAGCGATCTGAGAGCATGGGATAGGAGTCTAGCCGGGGGACCACTCTCCCCCTACCTACGTAAAAGTGGGCCCCGCCTCTCAGGACCACACCCTACTCTAGCGACGGGCAGACCACGGGTCCACGCGGCGCGCAACAGGCAAGCCGCGTTGGAGCCGGCGGCGCAAGCTGTACTCGACGTGTCGTTCTGTCATTCGTTCATTCCTGCAGGCGCGCTCCATGCTGCGGTCCCCCCGATCCCCGAGTGGTCCTCTCCGCCTCCGGCAGCCGCGTGTCCTCCCCGTCGCTGTCCTCCTCGCCCTCCGATAATTTCATTAGCATTATAAAAGCGCGAAATTATTGTCCTCTCTCTTCCTCCTTCCCTCACCGGCCGGTAAACGGCGCAGCTTTAACTCACCTCTCTCTCGCAAGTGCGCAACCTCACAAAGAATCCGACGGCGGGCGGGTTTTGGGTTTTTACCCCCGTTGCCGGTTTCCCCATCCCGCGAGTCTCCTTCCTCAATTATGCTAATGATATGTTTCTCCCTGTATTAAAGCCCAAGCGGAATTAGATCTTTGGCCCCTCGTGCTTTGCTTTCAAAGCTACGACGTCCCTCTCGCTCTCTCTTTCCTGGTTTCTTTCTAGCCCTCGCTATTGGATGGGTCGGGACACCTGGGGATGAGGTTTGGGTTTAGGTGAGGAGGGGATATTATTATGCCGTTCCACAACCACCTGTCGCACGAGATGGTGCTGCCACCGTACGCGGAGCAGCAGCTGGGGGAGAGTCCGGCGGTGCTCGGAACCATGGCGGCGGGCTCCGACGAGGCCGTCGGGAAGGTGGCCGGCGGAGGAGGGGGAGGACCTTCGTGGCTCAGCAACGCCGTCCTCCGGCAGCAGGGACAGCACTACGGCGCCGACGGGAGCTTCCTTCACCTCCAGACCGCCTCCGACTCGTCCGCCTCCCCGGCGGCCGTCGTTCAGTGGCTCCAGCGGCCGCAGATGCGCGGCACCGACGAGGAAAACACTGTGTCCGGCGAGTCCATGATCGCGGCGGCGATGTCGCACGGTGGTAGAGGAGGAGGAGGGGGAGGAAGGTCGAGCGGCCACGGCGGCGGAGAGGCGGAGGCGGAGGTGGCGGCGCTGGGGGAGGGGACGTGGCAGAACGCGAGGTACAAGGCGGAGATACTGGCGCATCCGCTGTACGAGCAGCTGCTAGCGGCGCACGTGGCGTGCCTGAGGATCGCGACGCCGGTGGACCAGCTGCCCCGGATCGACGCGCAGCTCGCCCAGTCCCAGCACGTCGTCGCCAAGTACTCCGTGCTCGGCGCTGCCGCCAACCCCGACGACAAGGAGCTGAGCCAGTTCATGGTTTGTTACAAAGCCTCTCTCCCCCTCCCCTCTCGAATTATCTTCCCTTCACCTCTCTTCCTTCTACTGTAATTTAATATTCGAAATTATTCCTTCCGTCTATTCCTTTAATTTCTTGCCAATTAGTTTTGTATGCGATGATAAAATATATTAATTGCATATTATTTTTAGAGAAGAAAAAAACCAAGCTTATGAGTCTTTACGTGGTAGTTTTCGTTCTGGATTTGGGGATTGGGTACTTGAGTACGGAAGAGAAGTCAGAGTGGAAATTAGTTTGGAGTGGCACGACCAGTTTCAGCGCGGCTATAAGTTTGGGAGCAATCTGACAAGTATGATGAACGTTAGGAATAGAGGACCTGGAAGCAAGAAGTTACTTCAAGAATAGTCCGTTTTGTTTCCTGGGATCACGACTTAGGTCCAAGGATAACAAACTTCTACGATTCTTCTGGAGGGGTACGTGAAGCTAAATGTTACATGGGGGATGAATCCAACTCCAGCAGAAAAACTAGCTCATAACTTTTTCCTTGTTTCGTTTTCTTGCTATAAGTAATGATGTACAAGAACGTATCAGGAGCTTTTCCAGCAAACTCCAAACTGAGTAGTGATTATTAGCTGCTAGGCGACACCACTAGCCAGTTTCAGCAGATGTAGTTCGAGGGGATTTAACCTACTAATAATCACTATTTGATGAGTTTGCCTCATGTTTAATGTGATTGGGCTAGAAGTTGGTATTTTTCTTCATGCTCCAAAAAAAAAAAAAAAGAGTTCGGGTAAGGTTGTTTTGGTTTCACCGTCAGTGATAAATGTATGTGGCTTGTTTAAAAGTTCCTCCAAAGAAGTGACAAAAAAAAAGTGAGGAAACAATCCTTTTCTAATTGGTCATGTTTGGTGACTAGTAATGAAGAGGAGTATCAGTTAAGAGTTGCTTGAAGCTGAAATTTCAAAGATTTCAATTACATAGGAGTGCAGCTCTACTAAATGCCCATGACTGCCCTCACTGCAACTTCACCTAAAATCATTTTGGCCTTAGGTAAATAGGTTGCAGCTTTTGAGCTTTTCCTTTAGAGTAATGCTTCCAGGCCAAAAATCTGGTACCAAGAAAGGGTCGTTCATAACTGGTGCGCCATGTATCCCGAATGGATTGGTGCATTCACCAGGGTGGCGCAAGTGATGGGTGGGTCCTGGTGAAAAAGTGCCAACCCTTTATAATAAGTGGCCCTGAAGCTATTTCTTAGTACTAGGGTTGTTCCCAAAGTATTTTTGTTTCCTTTTAGCACTAGCTCAGTATAATTCTGCAGTCCAAAATAAGTACTGGAATAGGGTTGTAGTAACTAGGTTTGCAGGGTACACAACTACATGCAATCAAAGACACCTTATACCAGGGAAGTTATTTAAAGTCTTAAATAAACAGTTAAGATTTATTGAGATTCTGGATGAATGTCATTTTTCTGTAGAAGTTTAGGTGACTGTAATGCATATCAAATTATTATGAATGACTAGTTGATGGCTTGCACAGTTCATCTGGTGTTACAAGCAAGATCATGGATCGCCATCTAAGCAACTTTCTTGCCGTTGATGATTGATGTTGTAGGTTTCCTGGAATTTCTAAAGTTCATGGCAAGATTTCACTTTCAGCTACCTAGTGAAAGGGATCCCCGGCACCTTATAAGCTCCGTGTCCCTAGACAGTGTCTTGAAATTAAAAAAAGAGCTTTAATCTTGTTATCCAAATTTGACTTTGACATATTGGCTAAATATGTTATTCAATGGGTTACATTTCCTCTATCTATGGTTTTGATAGAGGTCATTATTAATAACACTTATTTGATCCGAGTATTACTTTACTCGATAAGACACACTTAAAGCATACGCGAAGCTGAAATGACATCAGAATACATTGTAAGTCATTATCATACGCACTAAATTTAAGTAAGATTGTTCAACAAGATCAAAACAATCATAGACAGACCAAAGTTGAACATTACAATGAGCTTGCAAGAATTGAGAATTAAGAGATCTCCTTGCAAATTGAGGAATAGAAAGAAAAGAGGACTTTTAGAAATTGAATAAGTAGTTTTATATCCTGATCATTGGAGAACAAAAGGAGCCTAAATAAAGCAAAAAGGTCACAATTGTTTACTTTATAGAATCAAACATGAATAGAGTTTACATTCTTCTACAATTATCTCTAGATCTGGAAATATATGGTAGAGGAGCCATCACCAACAATTTTAAGCATTTAAAGTGCATCTTTGACTTATCCAAAAATTTTGTTGGGGAGAGTCATTCACCTAAGATAAACATTGAAGAAGCAACTTCCTAGAACCTGTATTCAAAGTTTGGGAATTTTAGTATTCCCTAAAGTGGTTGGCTTAGATGCTTTCTCTCTTTTATAAGAAAATCTTCTCATAATGGCCTCATCTGGGGCTAAAGAATAATTCCGAGCATTTATTCTTTTGACAATGCTTCAACATGGCGCAAATAGAACCTTGAATCGGTAAAAATAGATCATTGACCAATAACTAGACAACTTGAATGTCAAGTTTGTAGCTGGAGCAATCTAATCATAAATACATGCATGCATGCACGCATATGTACATTCAAGTATACATACATATATTGTGGGAAGAATCTTCAAATCTTTTGTGAAACTTGGCCTTGTGTGATGAAGATCTCTTTCTATTCATAATGATTCTATCAGAGTGCTTTCTACTTCTAATAGGCACTCTTTCTACTTCTAATAGGCCATGAACTAGAACAGAATCATTCTCGACTAATCCATAGAAAGTGATCTAATTTTTTTCATCGTGTCCGGGTGAAGAACATAGCTCTTGAGCGACCAATCCGATAGAACAACTCAAAAGATAAAGAAGTATCGTTTGTTTTTCAATGGTGCCAGGAAGGGATATAACTTAGCGGTAGAGTGCCAACTTGACGTGGTAGAAGTCATCAGTTTGAGCTTAATTATTCCTAAACTTAACTTGAGTTTTTCTATTTTGACTTGCTTCCCGAACATGATCGAACGAAAATGGATAAAAAGCTTGTGGGATTGACGTGATAGAATAGGGATGGCCATATTTCTGGGAGTTTGAGAGTATTTATAAAATGGCTCCATTGAGTCCCATATCGGTTATAAAACTAATTCCTATAATTGTAAAACCATATGAGATATAGAGGAATAGGCTATTCTCTACGACAGCTACAAAATAGGAATTCGATAGAATATAGCATAGGAATATACAAACAAGAACCAAACCTAATGAAAAGGCAGAAAAAATGAGATTGGTAAGTAATACTACTCCCACACCTCCTACAATTGATAGGCACTTCTTTCTTTGACCCTTTTCTTTGGCTGTTATGATCTCGTTGAGTGAGATAGAAGCTCAAATAAATTTCTTAGGGAGCAGTGGTTCTTTGTACAGATTTGGCCTAAAAGCGTGGTTTGGTAATATGCCAATTTGGCCACTATTAGTAGATAAAACGTTTTCTTTCACTTCTGCATCTTTACATAGTGACGCCTCTATCTGATCTAAAGCCATTGTTTTGTTCAAGTTAGGTGCAATTATGAAGGATCTCTGAAATGGATTTAGTTTTGCAATGCACACGAGGACTGCTTCAAGAACAACTTGATTTAGTTATTGAGAAAATGTGCATGTATGATTAAATGAGTGTTAAATGTTGCTTGCTAACCAAAAAAACAAATAATTTTGCTATTTGAACTTATTTTAAACTTGACACGTGAGATTTGTCAATAGCCAAGTGTCTTATGCACGAATGTTCATATTTGAATTTCCATAGGTACTTGATTGTAAGGGAATTTCCTGCTTGTATTTCTTTGGTGCACCATAATACAGGGATATTCTCTAGGATTCCATAAAATGGTGAGGACTTTTTTATCTGTTGCCAGATTTCTGTGTGATCAAGTGAATTCACCATTTGCAGGAACCCATAACAGAGTCATAGGATTTTGACCATTAATGTAAGTAAGCAGAAAAAATTTTGGTCATTCACTACCAGACAGTTTTGGTAACCGATACTGTTTAGGGATTTCTGTTTTTACTTTTCCCTCCCATCTCTGGCTTTGGTGGTTCTCCATTTAAAATTCAATGAACATTTCCAACATTTTACTAGCTACAAGATGTGGGCAAGAAGTTAACCTTGGAAGAGATAATTCTTCGTATAAAAACAAAACAAAATTTAATGTCATATCATATCCATGCTTAGTAATATGAGTTCAGGTCAACCAAAAGAAAATTTAAAGGCACGGTCTTTGTTAACCTTAAATGAAATAATTCCTAGTATAAAAACAGCTAAAAAGATCCATAGATAGTAACAATGACATGTAAATCCCTGCTTCGATATGCTATTAGCTTGTAATTGATCATACCATGTAGATCTTTTATTTCATAAGCTCATGTCTCTGCCGCACATTGCAATTCTTATCTTGAGCAGAGCACTTGAACAAAATAACGATTTTCTACCTTGTTTTAGTTTTTGATTCTTCATATCCTAGTGTCTGATTCCTAGTTTCTTGTGATGCTTAGACGCACTATGTCCTGTTACTCTGTTCCTTCAAAGAGCAACTACAACAGCATGTTCGTGTTCATGCGATGGAGGCAGTGATGGCCTGCTGGGAGCTCGAGCAATCTCTACAGAGCCTGACAGGTGACTTCCTCATTCTGTTTCCTTTTCTGATTTAAGTCGATCCGCTTAGAATCTGCATACCATGTGGAATTGAGTTTAATGGATACCCAGGGAATTTTTGGCTTACTCTACACTATTAGTGACAGTCGACAAATCCAACCGCATCCACATGCTCCCTTCGTTCGGTCTCGAGTTTAACAAGAATATGTCAAGCCAGGGAAACGTTTTACTGGCGCTTCATATTATAGGGGGAAAAAAAATCTTCTGAAGGAGACCTCCTTGCCCTCCTGAAGTCAGCTCGCAGCATTGTTGAGCCTGAACATACGTTAAGCAACTCAAAATTATAGCTAAAAATCGCATGTTTATCGGACAACACTATCAAAATGATGAGATCTTATCATTTACCATTTAGAGTAAAAAGAAAACATCCATATATCAGGGCAATAGACCTCTTTACTGCGGTGAACTAACTGCAGTCTAACTAGATCAATTTGGTGACACATCCACCATCTAGAAGTAGCTCAGAGAATTGTTCTAGGAACCTAGTTTTAATATGAATGGCCTCCCTGTATCTTTAATCTTCCTTCCAGAAACATTTGAGAACTTCTTATATGTTCAGGGTTTCTTTACCCGTTTCACTTGCTTCATCAAAAGCCTTTCTATTAAGCGTCTGGTATTCTCCACTGCTTTCAAGATCACACGAGGAAAGCAGCTTTCATTTGCATGAAAGTTTCGGTATTGCACGTCTTGCCAAATTCGAGACCAGTATAATTGCTTTTCTTCATATGCAGAACAATATCTAATTTAGTCTTCAGAGATATTGATGATTGGTTCCATTTCAGGTCAAGCCTAAAGACTAGAATAATGTATTTTTGGCCTCAAATTATAAATCAATTACCAGTCTTTAAGCCTGCTAGAAGCCTAGATACACCAAGCTGCTGAAACATCTTGTTCCTCAAGAGTACCATACTGAGAAGGGGATAAAAAAGAAAAAGTGGGTGGTGCCTTATGTGGCATACTTTGTCACACTTGGTTATGCCCAGTTGGTGAAAATTTTATGCACAGAGCTGGCTGTTCCCTATGAGCTCCTTTTTCTTAAGTTGAAGCTGACAATATTCTCCATCCTATTTTTATACAACATATTGGCAACTACTAGGCCTGTTAACGAGCTGAGCCGAGCCCGAGCTATGAGCTCCTTTTTCTTAAGTTGAAGCTGACAATATTCTCCATTCTGATTTGTCATTAATTTGCTCTTTTTATACAATATATTGGCAACTACTAGGCCTGTTAACAAGCCGAGCCGAGCCCAAGCCTGCTCTGGCTGTTCCGTATGAGCTCCTTTTTCTTAAGTTGAAGCTGACAATATTCTCCATCCTGATTTGCCATTAATTTACTCTTTTTATACAACATATTGGCAACTACTAGGCCTGTTAACGAGCCGAGCCGAGCCCGAGCATGGGAGGCTCGGACCCAGGCTCGGGCTCGGCTCGTTTCACAGAAGCTCGAACTCGGTACCGAGCTTTGTATTAGGCTCGAGCTCGGGCTTGCTTGGCAAAGCAAAAGCTCGGGCTTAAGCTCGTAAAGCTCGTTTCAATTTCGGGCTCGGGCTCGATACGAGCTCGATGATTTATTTCTTGTTTCCTTGAAACAACACATAAATAATTTGAATATATATAAAAGAAATCATAAAGTGGTAGAGCAATAAATAAGTAGAAAATGGACGAGCAAGATTGGGCTACAGAATTCTTAGATTAAGAGATTTGATTATGCCAATATAAATTCTTTTTGGCTCGGCGCCTTGCAGCCTATGCCAAATATAAAGGTACACTTTCGGAGAAAAGCCTAACTAAAGAGTATCCTGCCTGCACCAGCAAATCCATTAGAACGCAGCGTATCAAGTGGACAATGCTGCTGCTGCAAATCAGATGTCGAGATTTGCAGCAGCAGCATAAGACCACTGACCTTATCTCTCCTTCGCCGCACCAAAAGCAGATAAGCAGATAAAATCCTCGATAGACTAACAAAATATATGCATCAAAACCTCCAAATTTGCTCTAGAAACTGAAAATAAACGATAAAAAACATGTTAAAAAAAGTGAAAAGGCATCAATCTCCTACAACCCTAGAAACATAAACATACCCACAGTTCTGGTCTCTGTTCTCTGATTTCCCTTCTTCTTTCCAACAGCCAACAATGCTACAAAGATCGCAGAGGAGATGGAAAACTTACTTCACTTTTGAGAAAAAGAAGAAGAGATTACCTCAGCTAGGGCAGGGGATGAGTGTCAAGCAACGAGTTCCATGGGGAAAAGGCAGCTCAGCGTCGGAGATAGTTTTGGAAGAGACAATGGCAGCACCGGTCCACCGAAAAGAGAGGGGAGAGAGAAAGCTAGGGCAAACAGAAAAGGAGGTGGGGACTGGGGGAGCGCCACAGCCAATCGGGGGAGGAGGATGGTTGGAGAGGACTCAGAGGAGGGGTAGCCACCAACCGGGTAGGTGAGGACTAGAGGAGGGCCTTAGCACAGTAGCACTTGGGTTGGAAATTTGGAATCGTTGGATGCAGGGTTTCGGGTTACCAAGTGATCTCGACCGTAGGATCCCGAACTCATTTGGTTGTATTAAGTCACGAGCTCCATTTGGACTCGTGAGCTGGAGCTCGGGCTCGGGTATAAACGGGCCTCATTTTGGGCTCGGACTCGGGCTCGTTTAACTAACGAGCCGAGCTCGAGCCGAGCTTTTACCGAGCCGAGCCCGTGCAGCTCGGCCCGTTAACCGCCCTAACTCAGAGGAGGGATAGCCGCCAGCCGGGTAGAAGAGGACTAGAGGAGGGCCTTAGCACAATAGCACTTGGGTTGGAAATTTGGAATCGTTGGATACTGGGTTTCTAGTTTCCAAGTGATCTCGACCGTAGGATCCCAAACTCATTTGGTTGTGTTAAGTCACGAGCTCCGTTTGAGCTCGGAAGCTGCTGGGCTCGAGCTCGGGCTCGGGCTTAGATTTAAACGGGCCTCATTTTGGGCCCGGGCTCGTTTGACTAACGAGCCGAGTTTTTACTAATCCTAGCCCGAGCAACTCGGCCTGTTAATAGCCCTAGCAACCGCCTTTTAACCTTGCTACAAGGAATTGGCTTCTTTGACCAGTGCCAACCCAAAAATTTATAGCAGCTGGAGAGCAAATCATGAACTTGTGGAACATCAAGTTCCACTGCATCTTTACTTGATGCTAGAAGTAAATATTTCTGTACATGTTTCATGCATTGTGAGGACTCAATATACGATTCTTAAGTTCAGGTGGATGACCCACAATAGATTCTTATTGGAAACTTGTCTCTCTTGTCCTTAAATTTCAGATCATCTCGTACTCATAATTCCATACCACTTATTTAATGCTTATGCGCTGCTGTGTTGGTCACATGCCGTTCAGACCTTATAAAAGGGTGGATTTTATTAGGCAATCACTCCTATGATAGTCTAAGTTGATCATGCAAGGCCCTTGGAAGGCACCTAAGCTTCCTTACCTTGGATTAAGGTTTTAAATTCGCACTGTTCTCAACGAAAAAAAAGGGTTTTAACTTAACACATCTACACTCTGCTGTAGTTTTGGAAGAGATGGTGGATGTCAAGGTTTTATTTTTAATTTTGTTTCTCATTTTCTATAATGATCTGTTAGTTGTGACTTGTTGAGTCCAGCATTAAAATTTTCTTCTCGAAATGGTCATCCATTTTCTGCTCCAATCAATTCATAGATGTAATAATCATATTCCTGCATCTTGTCGAGTGCAAGATCTTCAAATAAAGATGTATTGATTATGCGATACAGAGAGCTGCTACAATCCATAATTTACCATTGATTTTATTAAATAAGACCCAGAGACATATGATCTGCACTAGGCTGGCTCAATGCTAAAGAAATTGCATATTGTTTTGGAAAAAAAGAAATGCTGCTATCCATTAGTTCGACATCTTCATGAACACATCGATTATAGATTAATTTTTCAAAGGTCTTATACCTTTGATGAGGATGTCTACTGTGAGGAGCTTTTAGTTCTTAAATTTGTCAAATACAATAGGTGTCTCTCCTGGTGGAGGTACAGGCGCAACCATGTCCGACGATGATGATGACCAGGCAGACAGCGACACCAACTTGTTTGATGGAAGCTTGGATGGGTCTGATTGCATGGGGTTTGGTCCTCTTGTTCCTACTGAGAGCGAGCGGTCATTGATGGAGCGCGTCAGGCAAGAGCTGAAGAATGAGTTGCAGCAGGTGGGGAAGCACCATGGAAGTAGTATGTTATTGCAGCAGCATCATTTATGGGGTTACTGAAAAAATCTTCAAATTGCAGGGTTACAAAAATAAGATTGTAGACATTCGAGAAGAGATCCTACGTAAACGAAGAGCTGGAAAACTCCCTGGAGGCACCACTTCTCTTTTAAAGGCTTGGTGGCAGTCTCACTCCAAGTGGCCCTACCCAACAGTGAGTGAAGATGATACATTCAATTCATTCAATAGCTTCCTGTGGCTTTTTTCCCCTCTTTTGGTTTTGTTTGCGTTGTGTTTTCTCCTGTGGTTTTTCCTCTCTGTCCTCAAGCTGGTCATGTATTGTTTGTTCAGGAAGATGACAAGGCACGACTGGTGCAGGAAACAGGTCTGCAACTGAAGCAGATCAATAACTGGTTCATCAACCAAAGGAAGAGGAACTGGCACACCAATCCCTCATCCACCACTGCAATGAAGAGTAAACGCAAAAGGTATCCTAAAGTGGGCTTTTACACTAATTGGAATCCTGCAACTGTTAAGAGCTTTCTGCTTATTTTAAGTTTGAATAAGAAGTAATGCAGGCGACAACAATGCCGAACACTTCACGTAAGATGATGATCGTAGATGTTAGCCGCCCCAGAACTGTTGACAGCAGCAAAGTAAATGTAAGCACAGCAGATATCAAAGACAGGCTGCACGACAATCTGGAGAGACCGTCGCATGTAAACTACTCCATGGTTTCTAAGGAAAGCTAGTTCCATGTTGGCAGAAATCATCATAGTTCTACAAGCACTCGGTATCCTTATATACAGCAGTTTTATAGGCATGTAGCCATACCATTGCATGAAATGGCAACGTCCTCCATTGGCAGATTCAGCTCCTGTTTGCGTATCTTTGAATAAGGAGGTGTTCGTGTGCAGTATAATTATTTTTCAGTGCTTCTTAATGCTTTGAACCATGGTGAGTTTGTCGTGTTTTTGCATGTCAATGAACTATTGGTTGAAGAAAGTAGGATATGGATGCTATGTTTCCGGATTTTAAATTCGCACTGAGTTCTCTTGTTCTACTTGCGCCAAATTTTCTGTTTTATTTATTGACTATCTGGGGACATTTCCTTTAATGCATCAGCTGATAGGGTTGCTCTTCGAAGCAAGATATAGGTAGTACCAATTGCTGAGAAAATAGGTGGATGGTGTTGCGTGGTAATGATTAATTATATATTTTGGTTACCATTGATTGGAGCTACTCTGTGGTAGATTAGATTATGCATGCATGCTGGATTTCATCTGACTTGCTTAACTTGGTATTGGTTGGTTTTGTTTTCCTTCAAGATATAACATTTGTGGTCTTGTTCAAATTAAGTCCCTTCAGCGTTGTGTTGAAAAGTCATAATATTTCTCATTTGCTTGGGGCCAATGAAACTAGTGCGCTATCCACATAATAAGTTAGATCAGCTATTTCTTTTAAGATGTAATTATTTTTTAGTAACAAAGAGTGAAGAAACATCGCTACAATCTTATGAAAGCAACTTCTTGAGCATTCGCAAGATATATGACTATATATTTATATTCGCCGAACTAATATTTGAGGTTTGGGTCCATTTTAGGTCGACTAATTACTTGGCTTGGTACTCCAGAATCTTACTTTAAATGGTTAGTCAGAAGTTATTATTTGGATTTTTTGATCTTATATAAGTTCCCAAAATCTATCCAGCAAATAACCGATGTAGGACTAAACACACACGCCCACTGAAGTCACATATTGTCTCCGTTTAAGCTCCTCCGACGTCTTCATCGAGCTAAGGGTTCAAATCCAAACATAGATTATGAGTCGGATTTGCTCTAATAATATTTGTAATAACCTAGAACCTCACCCAAATTAAATGGCTAGTCGGAAGGTATTATTTGGATTTCTTGACCTTGTATAAGTACCCAAGATCTATCCAGCAAATAACCAATATGGGACTAAATACACACATGGATCCTCACATTCCGTATCTTGTCAAGAGAAAAAAAAAATAGTGTGACTATTAGTTAGCTTTATTGATTCCTATTGGACAGCATTTTCATTTGACTTTGGTTTTTTTTTTTCTTGGTAAATATTTGATTTCTTCGTTTACCAGCTCTAGACCCCAACATCTCTCATCATAATTGACAAAGGTCATAGTTTTAATTGCAAGTTGGATGCAATAGGACGAGTATTTCTAATCTCCAATTTTAGACTAATGGTGATGGAGGTTGGGACCAACAGGGACTGGGTGTGTGGAAGCAACAGGCTTTTGTCTGCACGGGTTGTAGAAGAAAAGTCTTCGAGTAGAAGACAATCCATGGTGCAAAATTGCCATGATGGACCCAGCAAAACCCCAACAAGGCCACTATCCACCTCGATGGAACTTGAGGTTTTCTAGAATTGATGAAAAAGTAACGAAATAATTTTTATTTTTATAATAAATTTTGAAAGTAAGAGCAAAAGAAAAATAATCAGAAGATTATAATCTAACTACAAAGCTTGAAACTAAATTAGAACTAGGAAGCAAGAAACAAAACAGAACTAGAAAGTAGTCTAAGTTTGAATTTTCACCAATCGATTCGTTTAATCTGACTAGAGTCGGTTTCATATAGGGCCTTTCGGAGATACACCAAATCGAAGAAAACATTCAAAGTCTCACATTGGTTGCCAAGTCCATACTGTTTTTTTTTTTTTTTTTTTGGCAATGGAGGGGTATGGGAAAAATAAAAATGCAGGTACTAATAATTTGATAGAAAAATTTATATTTATATTTATTTTAAACAATACTAATGAAAATCATAAAAGCATTTTTATAAATATGGTATAAGTTGAATGGTTAAACTTTATGGCTACCAAATCAAATATATCACTATATGGGAGGTAAATCAAGAATAATATGTTTATATGGTCACTTATTTCTTTTAAAAGTTCATAGAACCAAATGCTTAAATTTGTATTTTATCTTAATAGATTTGGATAAGAAGATAGAATGGATGGGTGCTATCAGATATAACTTCACCTCATAGCAAGGAAAAGTCGTACCACTAAAGAAAATGCTAAATGAGAGCTTCAAGATTTAATATTATTCACCATGATCAAAAAGAGGGGAGCACAAGGGATATCTATAGTATTTTTAAGCCCTTACATCGATCGAAATTTGTGAATATCTTAGAACTCAGTATAGGACTTGAAAAACTTGTAAAAAAAATATCTCTACAAATAAAATCTCTACCTTGAGGGTGGTCTAGACATGAAAAATCAACCGACAGTAACCAAATTGCCATCTATTCATTACAATTGTCCTTCTAACACCATCAAGAAAATCAACTAATGACAAGATTTCTATTGTTTAAATTATATAGATAGTAGATTTGTCCCCATCTATGCCCTAAGGATGGTAGATTCTAGCTATTGGTTCATAATCTCACCCTGCACTGATACAACTTCATTTTTCTAGCTATAATTTTGTCATCCGATTTTTTTTATTGCAATTCAATTTTGGGAAGCTTATTCGACAATAGACAAAATAAAAGGCCAAAATCTCGCATGTACTTTTTTTTTGATAAATTTTTAAATTTGTTGCTACCCACCTTTTTTAAGCTTGTTTTGCACAACTGCCAACATGTATTCATGTTAAGCCATCAACTTGGGCAGACTTGGGCAACTATGGTATCTTGCTATTGCTCCCTTGGTGTGTCACAATGTTTGATGTAGGTTTTCCTAGTATGCAACAGATGGTAAGAGCCAAATCAATTATTTTGTATAGTTTTGCTTTGGTATATATTTTTTTTTTATAAATGGTAACTGCTCTCCTCATTAAATCTTGGCTCCTAAAAATACTGAAAAAAAAAAGGAATTCTAATATATCGATTCTTGAGTAAGTCATAAAAATATAATTCATGAAATGAGGCAACGAAGGTCGGTCGATCATCGATCGAGTAGAAAATATCAATTATTTTATTGGACGCCCTACAATATTGTTTGACTTTTATTGTTTGGCCTACAATATTGTTTGCAGCTTCCTATCATTTTTAAAAACATTCGAAGTAATAATTTTTATTTATTATTTTAATAAAAAATATAGTGATTTGTATTTATAATTTATTTAAAATTAATAAAATAAAAGAAAAGAAAAGAGCAGAAAAATACTATGCACGATATCACTCTTAAGTCGAGCAATATAAATCACTAAAGGGGATGAGGATATTTTTTTTATTTTGGAATGATTTGAAAATTTAAAAGATTATTTTTTAAAAAAAAATTAAAAGAGTGTTTCTAGAAAATATCCAAAGTTAAGGGGTGTTATTATAATATTTTCAGAAATAAAAACGAATTAAAAGCGTTCTCTTTTTCTTACAAATTAAATCCCGTGCCCTTCGACCTGCGGTCCCGGCCTGCTCGCTTGAGTCCCACGGGACTGATGGATTTCTAGTGACAATATGATTTGATAATCGATTTATAATTTATATTCTAAATATTTTTTTTTAAAAAAACACGTAATCTAGAGAGCAAAATGGCGTATGAGGCTTCCACATCAGAGTTTTCGTGTGGCGAATCAATACCTCCTGTGCTGTCAGAGGGTCCAATCAACAGGACTTTGCTTCGCCCCTTTGCCTCGGTGCGTATTTGAGATGATAAAATGCGTGGATTTGATATTAGACTTGCCCATAAAATTTCGAGAAACCGTGCCGTGGCTAATTAAATACTGCAATATCTATTGAAATAAGGATCCAAGGAAGAACAATCGGAAGCATGACATGACTGGGGACTCAAATTTTCATCAAAAAAGAAGAAAAAATAGACAGGGAACTCAAATTGAAAATAAAAAAAAAACTCGTGGACATATATAAGTGTTCGAGTCCTAAGTGAATATCTGCTAAATAAGCTTTCAAAAAAAAATAGACATATATATATACTCTATAGTCAGATGACATACTATATAGTTTTTGCCCGTACACTTATTCCTTGGCTCTATATGTGCTCTTCAAAACAGTGCTCAAATAGTTATTCGCATTTATATATAAAAAATTTAGTCTCTAACCTTTCTGAGCTATTAAGCTTAGAGTCTTCTAACTAATGCAACAAGGGAGGAACAGCATTTTCGAATAAAAATCTTTCTAATTATCATCATCCCGGTTGAGATTATAGCAGAATTTATCTGATATGAATGGAGAAGTTAAGGGTGTGTCTGTTACTCTGTTTCATTGATAGGGAAGGGCCCAAAAATTTGTATGAGGACTTCAATTCACTGAAAATAATTCAGATAACGAAATCACAACATTTTGAGATGAATGAAATTGAAGATGATATGGTAAACTTATATAAGTTTGATACGTTTTTTTTTTTTTGGAGAGCGGTTCATTGCCATGAGACGTTTATAAAAAATGTATACTTATGTTTGGTGCTCCACTCTGTGGATTATAGCAGTCTGATTAATGTGAGCGTGTATTCTCACAAACTTCTCAAACGTCCCAGACGACGTGCAGTGCAGCAGTACTCTGTTTCCTATGTGGTTGAGGCATCATCAACTCCCAAGTGTTATTGAGAACCAGATTCATATCCATCAAGATCACTCCGCACGATGCTATTGTGCTACAAGAAATTGAGATCTCCTGAACAGAGGATAGTTTTCTCTGCTGTCTGATTCTGATAGGATGCCATGCCAAAGAAAATGCTGCAAGCCCTGTTATGAGAAAAGGAATGGTTGAGCCGTGCTTCTAGTACGGTTGGGGATGGTCATTACAGCTCCCTGCGTCAGTATCAGTTGTGCTTCCTCTACACAACCCTTTCAAGTAAATAGGTAGACTTAAAATCCAACAAGTGCCTTGGGAATTCATCCAATGGGGAGTATAAACACAAATATTGCTCCATAGCAATTCAAATGATGGTTGAACAAAATTGTAATTAATTTCAGAGTATAATTAAATTCGAATTATAATAATTAAGAATTTCATGCAAAAAAAAAGTTAATTCAAGGCTAATCACACACCTACACGAATTCTCAAATAAATTTTGATTCTAGAATATTGTATAATCAATTTTTTATTTTGCTTTTTTTAAATAAAATAAATAGTTACTAGCACTCTGGATATGTAATGTGATGTGAGCATGGATCAAATATAAGAGAGTGTTCATTAGAGATGGTTTGAATTTAGGAGCATGAGCTTGAACAGGAGAGACATGGTTAAAAAAAAAAGTTGAAGTAAAGCGACTTTAATTTGATATTTGATAAAGATGCTTTTAGGGGAAAAAAAAGTTGGAGTTGGTGTCAAACTTGCACATTATTTCAGTATTGGAAAAGTAAATTTTTCTCAAAGAAGCACTCTCGAATGGAGTTAAAATCCTATAGTTCATCTTATGTAGCAATATAAAAATATTTCATATATGTAGAAAGAGAGATATAGCTATACTCGAGTGGATCTCTACTCAAAATCGATCAGATTTAGATTAAACGGTGAGGGTTTTACATCATAATCCGGCTCATTGGATGCCCTCTAACTACTTAGGTACCAAAATCGCATTATTTGGAGAACTCTAGCCACACATCAACTAGTCCAAATTTTGTTATGTGTTTTTTAAATTATTCAATTTTTTAACAACTTATTGCATAAATTAGAGATCTCCGGATCATATGGTTTTTGTTGTATGAATAGTTTGGATAGTAGATTATATTCAACAATTTGGATTGTCGATATAGAAATTTATAGATCTTGTCCGATCTGGGCAGAGATTTACTCGAGCATAGCCAAATCTCCATGTATATATGTATAAATATCGTGAAGCTTGATATACATTATTAACATATTTCCAATTATCACAAGTTTTTGGGATGGGATGACTAGCTATCACGGTTTTAAAGCTAGGGATGTGATGTTAAATTTGACAACTAAATGTATATATATGTAAGCATGCTTTTGTAGGTTGGGTATTGTATTATTTTATAATTTCAGCTTTTTGATTACAATAGATATCTATCTTATATCTTTTAGTACTTAACTAAATGTTTTCTCAAAAAAACAAATAATATAGTATACATTATTAATAGTTAAGTGACAGCTAAACTAATGGGCAAGCGTTTGTCTTAGGAAACAGACCAAGTTACGGGAACTCGTCGAAGTTTGACTGGAACGGTCTCCTGGGCTCCTCAAGGCTTGCATCGTCGGGACCTGCATTTTTTAGTTTTTACACACCAAGACGCCGGCTTTTCATGATACCAAGCCATGATGGAAACCCGGGAACGAGTACGTAGCACTGTAGAAGCACTGCATGCAGGAAAACACAGCGAACCGATCCCCTCACATCTCCATCGGTTTAATATGACTATTACCATCACAGGTATTCAGCATACTAGAGACAGTTGAGTTTAGGTTGAGGTCTCCAGCTCGAGAGCAGGTCTTGTCCCGGAGATACGAGTTATCTCTCACGAAATCACGGGACTTCCATTTAAGACCGAGCGAAAGCATGATAGAGGGAGCACAAAGGTCCCATCAGTCACAGCCTACATCATACATATCATCAGCTGTCTCCTCCCACCCCCTCCTCCACCAGGATCTACGAATTTGTCCTCCATATTGCCATGGTTCTGCAAGAGGAATCATTTGGTGCAAGTACGAAGATCGCAGAAAGCCAGTGTGATCTATCATACCGCACGTCATGACGTCAATGGGGTATAACGTATTCCTCTCTCCAGTACCTGGAATTACTGCAGTTCAGTGGCTGAACCTACCATCCGGGAGCCCTGCCCTACTCCAACGCTTTGATCAAAAAACTGGAAGGGAAATTTTTTTTGGCGATTTCGTTCTTTAAAAAGAAATATAAAACAATATTATTTATATTCTGTACCGCGATGGAGGGACGCCACGTACCGTTGTCTCTTCCCAAGTGGTGAGGCTCCGAAGGGAGCTGTCGACAATCAATATTATTGTTTGTATTTTCTGAGGAATATAGCAAATATTTTACCAGTACAGGTTGAAACCCTAACCCCCTCTAAATGGATTGTAATAAGCTAAAATTAGTTGGCACTTATCTAATCAGGAGGAAAGTTTTTTTTTTTTTTTTTTGCTTTTCAACCCATTCAACTTGAATTCCGATAATCATGAAAAGTCAAAAATTTATAGGAGATAAATCTTAATTCTAAATAGACTTCATCTATAGCTCCATTGCTTAATTTTTTTCGGATTAAAAAAATTGCTGAATCAATTTCTTTCAAAAAAAATAGTTTAACTTTACTATTATAGGATCGTATCTTATTGTATAACTCGAAAAGTTACTAATTTCAGCAAAAAAAAAAAATACTTCAATCGAATATTGTACATGCAAATTAGGATTTTTGAGATTTTGGCATTCAATTTCATTTCGCGATGGAATACATTTTGCTCCGGGACCCTCCCTGATGCACCCAATAGTAACTAGGTCCATATCAAATTTGAAAATCCTTCTACAAATTCTAAAAAATAGAGCTGAACATAAAAATATTATTCATAGCTTTTTTAAAATACTAAGAAATAAAGTTAAATGAACCAAAAGTTTCGAATAGTATGCTATGCCTTTATAATGGACCCTTATCAAAATTATTATTGATTAATACAATTGTAGCCTCCGAAAAGTAACATTTCCATTTATATATTAAGATTGGGATCACTGTTATGATAGTTTTTAGAATAGTGTTATAATGATAAATAATGAATAACCACAAAAATACTGGAATTATCTTTCTATTCATCATTTTCATTTGATAAAATAACATTATCGTGTGAACTTTAAAATCACCTTTGACATGAAAAAAGATTATTTTTATAGGATTATTTAATGGCTATTTATTTTTCTCATTGTAATTATATGTAAGGAAATGGGGGGCCACAAAAACCATTATAATGACCATAAAATAATGGTTGCGATACTATTATTTAAAACATTGAAATGAACTGCAGCCTCAACAATGAAGGCACTAGAAAGAGTTTCTTTTAATTTTGGGAAAGGTAATTACATCTATAACTAAGATTTTGCAAATAGTTGTAATTACTTTTATTCCGACAGAAAATCCATCTTCTTTCACTAGCAGGTGAGTATAGTATTGGATCATTTCAGAAGTGAAATGGGTATACAAAACAGGTACAACAAATGCATATCAGACTCCAATAGACACCATACGATCGATCAGTCTATATCATTCTATATCTCTTATATGTTGAGCATCGATGATATATAGTCTGGGTCCTCTGAGATCGCTTATCTAAAAGATTAAACGACCATTTGACAACGAATAATGCCTTTTCTGCCTATTTTCTGGTTTTCATATCCAGATATCAAACTGATTCCTTTGATTTGTTCTCTCTCCATTTATTTTTATTTTTTATTTTGCACTTTTGAGGAAACGATTCCCTTGAATTATCAAGGAAAAAAAAATCAAAGGATCAAAAAAAATTTGCATACCCTGAAAAACTGGGACAACATATATACAAGAACAGATACATATATATCAGAATAGGGTTGATACGTGGGAGCGAAAATTATAGTTTCAGGCAATATAGAATATTTGGTGTACATGCCAGAGTACAATGATAGGGTTTCGAGGATTGTATATATCTTATCAGAGTACGCCAAAATATTTCAAAGAATCGTATCGGATCTATACATTAGTATCCTATTGAAAATTATCTAAAAATATATTAATTACATATATATATCTATCAACAGAATAGAAGGCTAAATTTTGTGCAGGCAGCATCAACGAGTGCCGGACGTTGTACGACCCGATATATCGGCAAATATGAAAAGCATGCTCTTAGATTCGCTCCATGCATATTTACAGTCCGGATCACGCAGAACATTTAAAGGCACAGCTCAACATTGATACAGCACAAAATGGGGGAGCTGCACCTCTGAACACCGAGCAAGAAATTAAACTGGAGTAAAACCGAACAAAAACAAGAGGAAAATAGAACTGGTGCTACTACACAAGAGAAACACTCAAACAGATAATAAAATACTTGCTATTAAACAACATTATTATGTGTGCTAAGAATTTCAAATTCCTAGCGGTGTAAGCATGGTGGCCGACCGGAACACTTTTGAACGATTGCGCACAGTATCCTAATTTTCCGTGTTTTACTATTCAAGCATGCTTAGTTGACGACAGAAATGGTGAACGTAGGAAACATCGGTTGCTGTTTAATACAATAATGCCTGCTAAAACTTATACATCCGCCCGTATGCTTTGAAAAAGAACTCCATCAGAAGAACATAAGCTTGCAAAGGAAAACATAGAAAGGGGGAAGAGAGGTAGTGGCAGAGATTTATAACAAAGCCACTCTTAAGTAAATTTCTTCTTCACATATTTCTTTCCCACTCCTTTCCTTGCTGATACCCAACCCCATGCAAGCCCAAACCAAAAGATCATATATCGCGGGTTCCCCACGTATACATATTGTAAGATTACTTGTGTATCATATACGTATATAACACTCCAAAGAACCCTGTTTCAAAAGAACAAAAAAAATGCATTACCAAAAGCATAACAAAAGGAGGAGGATAGATCTGACGACGTCAACTCACATGTTCGGATCCATCTCCGCCCTCTCCCACTCGTTCAGCAGCACCACCACCAGCAACCCTCGTAGAGCTAAGCAGCTGAGCGAATGAGGTCACCTTCTCGCACTTCCTCTTGTTCTCACCTCCCCTCCTCCTCTCCTCTCTACCACCAATATTACTACTGGAGGCAGCTTTACAAGAGGAAGTGGACGAGGAGGAAGAGGAAGAGACGGGCTTGGGGATGCAGAGGGAGGTGGCGAAGTTGGTCTTCGCCTTGGACCCCCTCATCCGCCGGGCGGCGGCGTCGTACGCCCTCGCCGCCTCCTCCGCGGTGTCGAACGTCCCCAGCCAGTGCCGGCACCGCCCTATCCTGTCACGTATCTCCGCCGACCACCTCCCCCACGGCCTCTTCCTCACCCCTCTATAGTTCCTCCCAACACCGGTCCCCTCACCGGCCCCGGTAGCCCCACCTACCTTAAACTCATCTTCTTTCTGAGCCGTCGGCAGCCTCTCCGGTCCGGCTTGGTCAGGCCGGTTCCCGTAGAGCACGTGGTAGCCCACCACGGCCGCTATCCCGTCGAGCGGCGGAGGTCGCGGATTGTCTTCAACCGCGGCGGTCGAGGCGGCAGGCAAAACCAGCCCGGTTGGGGCGGGCATCTCGGCTGGCTCTGATGGTTCTTGCTTGATGCGGACCGAGGGAAGAGAGGCGGTGGAGGGTTCCATGGCTTTGATAAGGCTGGTCATTGGCTGGAGAGAGTGGCGAAGGAGTGGTATAAAGTTCGGAGATGTGGTCACCTCCGGTGAGGTTAAGTTCCTTTCAGCCGGGCAAGGGGAATGTGAAAAGACGGCGGGTGGGGGGGCCATGCAAGTGATAGGAGGTCGTACGGATATGTCTCTGATCTTTTCTGTACGATTGGAGCAGTGCATGAGGGCTGGCGTGGAGTATAAGGAGGCCATGGAAGCTCAGTTTGTTCACGCTGGTGTCACCGGAGGTGACTGCAGGACGGAGGAGGTCACAGGCAGGACTGATGCAAGGCTCGATTTAAAGTAGGACCCACTCATCTGGAGATAAAAAAAATGGGGCCCACAATCACAGCAAACGTTTCAGGAAGGCGGAGAGTGTGTAGGCCTCCTGACCATGGGGTTATGGTCGCAATGATGGGTTTTCTTTTTCTTCATTATGTTATTAGTTCATCGGAGATATTTAGCTCTGATCTGGGTGCTGAAATTTCTTGAAAATCCGACTTGGCGCAATTCTGGATCAGTTAATTTGAAAGCTCAGGAGATGCATCCATGCAATTTTTGATGGCTGAATCTTATTCTGATATTACTGATACGAAAGTCCTCTTCTATTTTGGCGATTGCAAGGAGGTTAAATTTTATTTTGGTTGAAAATTGCTTGGTGTAAACTTCCATGCAAATCCTTCCATGCTTAAGCAAGTATTCTTGACTCTAATGCAGTCACTTGTGATACCTGCGATAAAGAAGAGAATTTGAATCATGTCCTATTTCCATGCCATGTTGCTCGGAAGGTTTCTGGGATCATCTTTAATCTCTATTTCTAGTCGTTTTGTCTTGTCAGTTTATTGTTGGATTATCTTTCAGCGAGTAACTTAATTAGTTACACATAAGCCCATAGTTGCTTATTTCGGTTGGTTGCTTGGGAGGCATCAAAATGACAGGATATTTTAGATGGCTTCTCCAAATTCAAGGTTTATTGCTATTCAATTCATTCATCTTGCTCTTGAATTTTTGGAGACATCAGCGAGTCCATGCTTCATTTTTTCAAGGCACCATATTGCTTGGAGCTCCAACATCTCCCTTCCTACTAATATACATATTCATTGGGTATCTCCTTCTAGAATTTGAAGATAATCAACTTTGATAGTTAGCTTGGAAGCAATTAAGATGCGGCTGCACTCTTTATTAAGGACCATTTTGTTAGTCTTCTCTATGCAGGAAGCAGGTGTTTTTTTTGGCTACATCTGTTTCTCTGACTGAATATTAAGAGTTGCCTAGAAAGGTTTTAAGGTTGCATTCTACAATTTTCAATGTAGAAGATTATAAAATCTTCTTCCTTTTGAAATCTTCAATTTTGTGCAATTTTGAAATTTTTTCGTCCCAAATTATATTTTCAAAAAAGCTACTTATGTTGCATGTTGGTTGATTGGTATAGATTTAATTATGACATTCGCACCAATACTGCTGTACATTCGTAATTTGCCTTGTTATTACAATTTGATTGCATGTTGTTTTCTTATGAACGGTCTCGCTAGGCTCGTGTTTCCTTTTTATCAAATATATATATATATATACAAATACACTTCGGGATACCGAGATCAGCTCCAAGCCGACTAGGTCGATGATGTGGCACACCATATACCTGCCACGTCGGAAGCGCAGGTGCACCAGTAAAGGTCATCAAGGCTAGCAGAAAAGGCAGGCGTTAGGCGAGGTGGAGAATTAACTTATGGTCATATCGTGTTAAAAAGGTGTGATCATTACACAATCGTCCCCCGTGTAACACCTACGTGGATTGCGCGATCTCACCGGGTGTAACTGGTCAGGGTAGAAGCGAGGACGGTGAGATGACGGGGGTGACCGGCTGCTGGCGATGTGATGCCCTGTCTCATCCGGCTCACCGCCTCGACATCCGGTAGCGAGACTCGAGCTGCGCGTCAGCTTGTCGTCAAAAGTTACGGGACTGTATTCTACCACTTCCATTAATAGCTTGTTATACGGTTAAATCTACAGAGACCAGGATAGAGACCCACTACACCAACCCAGACCCATAACGGGGCCCACCTATGCAAAAGCTCGGTCATGATGGGAGCTTGGTTCCCATAATACTGAGGCTGGCTTGTGGTGTTCTTATTGATGACTCAATCGCAGGGCACAGGCGGCAAAAGATAAGCAACTAGGACGTGCAGGGGGGTTTCTGAATAACCTACCAGTTTTCTGAGCATATTTATATTTTATCGGACAGTATGGAAAGGAGAAATCCACTTTTCCGAGGAGTATGAAGAAATCGAGTGATGCAAGTAGAAGAAGATAACACGCGGTTCAAGGAGGGAGGGCATTGGCCCAACGGGCCATGATATGCTACGTGTAGAGACGATGACTTATGGTGGTTTTAAGGACGACGGGATCATTGCCGTTTTCATGGTAAGATCTTTGGGTAAAATGCAACGACAACCAGATAAGAAAGATATCAGCCCTAAAAATTTAAAACTTTTAATTAGTTTTTTTTTAAAAAATTTAATTCGAAGCCCCCACCAAGTGCATCTCCTCTCCCCCTGACGACCTCCGCCGCATGCACTCCATGGCCACAAGCTCTCTGATCCCTCGCTACCCCTTATCCCAAACCCTCGCCTGCTTCCTCGTCTCCCTCCTCGAAACCCTAACTTTGGATCGACGAAATCTCTCCCCTATCCACCACGTCCGCTGTGGCAACCCCGCCTACCGGTCTTGGACTGATGAGCTTGGGAAGAGAGCTGAAGCTGGTGAAATAATCCCTTGTGCTGGTGGATCATTCTTAAAGATGTCTCTGTATCACGGGAGAACTAAAAATCCAACAACCATCTCAACAAGAATCTGAAAAAAATGTTTATCGTTTAATTCATGGGTCAACGAGAGCCTTGACTCAAGTAGCTCACCAGAGATGTTGGAGTTGAAGCTGGCGGAGAAGTCAAAAGAGTCGTGAGAGAGATGAAGGAGATTTGTTGCATCAAGGCTCGAGACGATGGAGGCAGGCAGGCTTCGCATCGGAGGATCGGATGGTGAGCTCCCGGAGCTAAAAGTCGACGAATCCGGAGACGGCAATTGAATGAATGACGACGAGGGATTCCGAGTTAATGATTTTTTACTGTTTTTCTTTTACGATCTATATTGAGTGTATTTCAGCCATTTTAGTCGCTCCATTAATGATGTCAGGGACGAGATCGATGGTTAACCTATGTTGATATGGAAAAATAAGTTCTGATATTTAGTTGAAATTTTTTGAACTCCTAGGATCATTGTGTTTTGCGCCCAAACTTAAAAAAAAAAAAAAAATGTCGCGGCATTTTTTTTTTTTGGAGGGTTGTATGGCTGTGTCGAGCTTTAGAACGACAGGCGCGGTGGCCTCCAAATATTATATCTGTCCAATCATCTACTATATCCGGAGGTTTGCTGCTAAGCGTGTGTGTGGACTATAGTTAATTAACATTAGATATATGCATATTAGTACAGGGCGTGATGTTTTTTGTTTGGAGGGAAAAAAATAATATGATCTAATCTAAAGATATCAGTCAAAACCTATAGTTGTTACATAATTTGTATATGGAGGACTTTAGATAATTCTTTGGTATTTTTTTTTTCTTTTCAAGTCTGCATACTCTTGCATATTTTCCTGAACAAGTACAGTAGTTTATAATATTATTTTGTATTAAAGATACCATTTGTAATATCAACATGGTTGCCCCCAAAATTCAGCTTAACCATGAGTTGTTTGGAGATCAGTGTTGATGAGGTCGGCGATCACTAGTGAGGTCGGTGGAGATGCTATACAGATCGGCAAAATTGGTCCAAGCAGAAGATGGTGAGTTGGAGAGAGTGATTGGTGGTGGCTATGCTCGAACAAAGAAGTTGGTGCGACATGTACGTACGACCTGAAACAAGAAAAGAAAGGCCATTTATCGGAGTTTGTCCCGCATACACTCTTTAATACCTAAGTTAGGTAGAGATCTTAGGAAAACAGTGGAGACCTGAGAGAGTGGTAGCGAGCATGAAGAAAGTGTAAGAAAATCATACCTGAAGACCCCTTGAGCATAGAAAACAATGGAGACTTGAGAGAGTGGTAGCAAGCGTAAAGAAAGTGTAAGAAAATCATACCTGAAAATTCCTCGAGCATAGCCTATATAAGCAAGGATCGGTATCCGGGTATTGCTCGATAAACACCGCCTTATTATGCACGTCAGGTTAACCATGCACGATCATAGGTTGAGTCATAACAGTCGGTCCTAAAAGAAAATTTAAGTATCTTTGTGGCGCTCTGAATGAAGGCTACACAGCAAATTCTTATTAGCCAGCCTATCCATATCAATAGAGGTCAGTTTTGAAGTATATCAAACACTTATGTGCAATTCTTGCCTTCTCAACTGTAAAGACCTGAAATTGGGCCCGTCCTTGGGCCCAACGAACTGAAGTCGGCAAGGGGTGCCGACTTCAGTTTATTC
>JAOXJJ010000866.1:37128-56202 GCA_025769935.1 Phoenix roebelenii
ATCTGGGGGTGTGTAAATTCTGACCTTTTGTGAGTCGAACAGGTTCTTGGCACAAGTCCTTGTTTGGTGAATCCAGTGGGCGGTGAAGATTACCTTCATCTAGTAATGCAACAGCATTTGACCCATTGTTCTTTCCCAAATGGTTTTCATCGTGTGGATCCTTCAGGACAAGAGACTCCCTACTAGCTACCTTGTTGGGTCTTGGAGGCAATGCACCCCCTAATACTTTCCAAGGATCCTGGTTGCTGAAAAGTGAATCCGGCGAAGATGGTTCTTGAAAAGCTTCCACATGCTCAGTGTGGCTAGTTGCATTCAATGATGGAAATGGTATACTACCAATTGGAGGAGGAGCAAAGTAATTGGGCATATCCTTGGAGTGCAGTTGAATGGCCTCATCTTTCCAATCAGCAAGAGGGATAATGTTATTATCACTGTAAGCAGGGGTCATACCAGTGGAGTATGCAGGCATCCCAAGGAACTGTCCATTAGATATTGGATGCTCAATCCCTACTCCAAGATTGTGAGGGAAGGGCCCATGGTTTCCTACGATGTTTGGCACTTGGCTAGCGCCAGCAGGTTGATGATTGTCCAAGTAAGTCGCATCCGAAGTGGTAAATGGAAAATGCTCAATTCGTTTAGCACAATTTCCCTTGGAAACAAATCCAGAATTCACGAAGTCATTACCAATAAACAAAGCATTCTCTCCAGGTTGAGGTCTGACTTTACAACCATTCTCTACAGCCAGTGGTGGGCCATCAATTTTTGCGTCACTAGAGTGTACAAAGGCTTTCCCCTGATCATTAGTTTCCAAATTCTTGAACGGACTTAAATAAAGAGCCTCCATCCTCCCATCAATAGGTCTACCATAGTCATGTGAGTGTCCAGTCACATAGTCCCGCATCACAGGTTCCGCTGCCTGAACATTTCCATTTTTAACAGCACTAGCATCAATACCAGGAGGACTGGTGATGACATCCTGCTTGACAGGATACTGAGGTGATTGCAAAGTCTGCCATGACTGTTGCTGCTGCTGCTGCCACCACCACTGAAAACGGTCCTCAATATGAGATCGGGAAGGAGTGCCCGACAACATTTCACTGGATGCTTGTGTATCACCTGATAAGCCAATTGCACCAGTGTTACCCAAAATTCTCATAGGATCAAGATTATCCGCCTTCTGAACACCTGACTTCTCACTGGCATATTGTGCCTCAGGAATCTGAGGGAAGCCATAACCCCCTAACTGACCTATGGCAGCCGAGCTCTCTGCTCTGGGTTCCACCAAATTGTCACCTGAAGCTCTAGTAGCTGAATGCAGAGCCCGCTGCCTCCTTGCATCCTCCGATGGTTGACTGTAAAACATTGGGATACTCTCAGGGGTGCTTCCTTGGGACCCATTCCCACAGTCCTGTATTAGTGTACTAGAATGGACATGGGGCAGAGATTTCTGGCACATATAGCAATCTTCTGATCTCAATGCCAGAAACGGCAGTGGAGGGGGCACCGCCTGCCCATACATCTCCGTATTCTGTGCCGGCAGGTATGAAGGGGGCAAAGGTGGGAGCTGTGACAAAGGCTGGAAAGCCTTATATTTCTGATCACAGGGAGCCTGCGCAGCTCTTCCTCCATATGGGCTCTCCAAGCTAGGCTCCACCATTGCTTGGATTGGTTTCAAGCTACCAACTTGAGAAACCGGAGGGGATGTGGTGATGGACACACCGGGCGCATAAGAATGCATCGGGACAGAAGCTAAATTTACCGATTGCGGCGCTCCCATCATTCCCAATTGCTGAGGATTTATGTATTGAACTTGGTGAGGTTCTAAGTAAGCTGCCTGCGGCACATATGGTGCCAAAGGAGACTGCTCCGGCCGAACTAAGGTTGGATTTTGAGCAGGAACGCCCAATCCCGGCACTGACACATTAACCCCCAGAAGCCCCGGGGCATCCGGAGACACAGCCGGATGGGTTTCGCCCACATATACTGACTTCGAAGCATCAACATTAGATGCACGAACAGTAGGGGAAAGAAGTGAGGGCGACGTACCTTCATTGGCGTTCTCCCCAGCCTCGCCCCCAATGGTGCCGTTGGAATTCTGGGTGGAGGAAGCAGCACTCGCGACACTCCCCTTTCTCCACATTCCGCTTCCGCTGCCACCACCATCGGCAGTGACCCTATTGACTGCCTCGACATACCCCTGTCGGGTGTCATCTGCGGGGAGGTTTGCAGAGAGGTCCGCGGACTCGGACGGGAGGAAGAGGAAGACACGGAGTTTCGCGGAGCCGTCAGGCGAGGTGGAGGTGAGCTTGTCATACTCCTCCATCATATTAACAAGGTCCTCGGGGCAGGAGACGGAGATAAGGGCATCAAGATCCTCGTCGGGAAGCTGGTACTTGACAACAGCGGGACCGCCGAAAACCTCGTACATCTTGCTCATGAGTTCCGCGAAAGACGCATCCTTTCGGACGGAGATGATGCGGGTGTGACCGCCGACGTAGCGGAGGGAGCCGTCGCTGGATCGGAGGAGGATCTTGCCGCCGAAGCTGCATAAAAACTTGACCTTTTTGTTGGAGTAGGAGTTACCTTCAGCGGAACCGGCGGAGACGGCGGAGGAGGAAGGAGGTGAGGAAGTAGGGGGAGTGATGGCGGCGGCGGAGGATGGGGGATTGGGGGCGGAGGTGGGGGCCCAGTGAGGAGGAGGGTTGGGGAAGGGGTCAGATGGGGGAGAGAAGATTTGGCGGGAGGCGAGGCAGTGAGGATTGGCCGCGCGATTGAGGGGCAGGGAGCGGAGATCTTTGGGGATGGAGTTTTGGTCAACGTCCATGGCGGGAGTGAGGAGAGAGAGCTAGGGTTCTGGGGGTTGGGTTAGGGGAAAAAACTAGAAACGAAGAGGAGAGCGAGGCGGAGAGGAAGGCGTTTTGGGCAAATTGGAAAAAAAAAAAAGTTTTTTTCTTATTTTACTTTTTTTATCTTGAGGAAGAAGGAAAAGGGGCAAACTTTGGTTGTTTTCAGGCGAAGGAAGAATCGGATAGGGACGATGACGAGGGCGGTGGGATGGATTCTAATGTCTTGCTTTCTTTGTATTCTTTCCTAGTTTTCATCTCAGTTCATCTGGAAGGAGAGTAGGAAAGGGAGAGAGAGGGAGAAAAAAATGGAGGTATCAGTTTGGACTCGAGGCTGCTCCCATCAACACCACGGAATGGAGCAGAAGTAGGCGGTCCATTTATTTTTATCCATTCTTGGTACTATTAATGTTGACGAGCCTGGAAAATGGAACTCCTTTCGTGACTTTCCCGTGGGACCCGCGTTGGAATGGTAGATGCGAGGGGCAGGAGTTTGTTGATCCGCAGAGTGCATGAAATTAATGTAAAGAACCAAAGGATTTAAAAAGATTAAAAAGATTATTTTCAAGGCTTCTATTATTGTTGTTTTTGTCTTTATGTTTTTACGTATATTAATATGAATAATTTTAATTTCTCTATCAATTAGTTATATCATATAAAGATTCATTTTTTAAGGAGAATAGTTGCATAAAATTTTTAATATCTCTTGCTTTTATTCTTGCGCTTTTTTTCTTGATATTTGGTGGCAACCCATCAAAAGTATAAAATGGCGAGAACAATATAGAAAGCTGAAAAAGCTAAATCCCAATGTACAAAAAATTTGCTCACCTTGAATTCCTAGATGCTTCTGCGGTTGTATATAAAACCTTCCTTCAATTATTGTACAAGTGTGAAGAACAAGTATTTCTTTTTTTGCCCTTTTTTTAGATAACAATAAATTTTTGCTTCTAAAAGTTCAAAAATTATAAATAAGATTAAAAAAAATCATTGTGCATGTTGTTCAATCAAGCTTACTTTTTTCCTTCTTGGATTTCTAAAATAAAAACAAAAAACAAGAATGATGCAACACATCCAGTGCGGTGCGATGGAGGAGGTGGGAGGGCGATAAGAGAAAGAAGTCGGTAAGCAAGTAAGAAAATTTGATTGGCAGTGCAATCAATTTATTAGTGAAAGATGTCAAATCCACCGGTCTCATCTGGGATGGGATTTGATCCATCCCACCCCATTGATTGACACCTGCGCGTTCGTGTTGTGTATTTACATGGGAGCAAGGACGTATTAGTTCATAAAATTTAAACTAAATTCTTTTTTAAAAGAGAATGAATTAGAGTTTTTTTTTGGCAAAACATCCCAACTAGAGAAGAACAAGAAGTCAAGATTGGGCCGACCTTAGACTATGATAAAGTTATTTAAATGGCTTAAACTTGACTCTTTCTTTTCAGAGAGAGAGATTAGGCCTGGGCCTGGTTTATTTAAATGTCTTACGAGTTCATCTGGAAGTGACCAAATCTCCTCACCTAATTTTTGCTTGTTTATACTTCCCTTCCCTTCCCAGTTGTTCCAAGTCATACCGCGGATTAAGGATAGCTCATGATCGGGTGCACTACGAAGACCACCGTGAGGTGAAGATCTTGCGGAAAAGGGCCGCATTGGCGGCCAGCCTTTGGAGGGGTCGAATATTATTAGATTTGGTGGAGCAGGGGAGATAACTGCCGGTCAAAGCAGAGGATCCATCGGGGGATTTGGTGCGCTTGGACTGTGCGACAGCTGGTTTTGCATGCGCGCCACTGCAGACACAGCAAACAACCTTCTCCATAAACCACCACCTGACATGTGTCCGCATTGGAGGTGGCCAATCTAACGACCCTTGTGGAATGGAAGTCGACCACCGATTCACTGCAGCACACTCAGTAGAGTGCTATGCAGCCCTAGATAGTACCATCAAATGATGGACGACTACAACAAGAGCGTATCGTATTGTATATGTATTGTTTAATGACCATCCAATTTGGCTTTCCAAAAATTCACCGCATTTTGCAATAAGCAAGCTACGATCCTAAATGATAGAAGTCGCTCGGAGTGCTCCCGAAAGTTGCTCTTTGTTGTAATATTATTCTTATTTCATTGTTATCACCTTGTTGCTATTTCTGAAACAGTAATTTTGGTTGGATTTCAAAGTCAGGTCCAAGAAAAAATGTACCAAGAAAACAATGAACGTGGAACTCCAATTGAATGGGGATATGAAACTGTAGCCAAAAAAAAGGATAAAAGAAAAAGTGAGTGAGGTTATAAAAAATACTGAGGTGGCGACCGCATGGAAGGGCTATTCAGTTGCAACCATATCCCTGTATTCCATAATTATTGGAATTAATATATTTCATTCGAAATGCCATACCTTTCCAAGAGAATAACAATGACGATATGGTGTTTAAAATGATTCAAATGGTTCATGTAACATTTTCATTTTCTTTTTTCCTTCGTAGAGAGTTTCTTCGATAAAAGTTGTATTTTGTTAAGTTAATGCACTGCAAGCATTGATCTACAGAAATACAGTATATTCTATGGAAATTATAATTTAACAAATTTTATTGCATCTTCATGGATGTCTCAATCCAGCTTCCTACCTAATACTTGCTAGAAGGATAAAACCCCAAATGTTGCGAGTGGTCACCAGTAAGATTAGTGCATAAGATTTCGCTATCATTTGGACAACCTATCAAGATTAGTGCAGGCATTTCATAGTCGACAATGGAAGATCTTATTATCTGATAAGATTTTCTATGTAGTGTTTGCACGATGTTTTTAGTCTAAAATTTATGATGGAATGTGAGCTGCTTGTAGAGATTGGTTTACTTGATGATATAACTGATCCTTAATTTTTATGAACAAGTTAAAGCATTTGTAAATGAAATAATTATCCCTAAAAACATTAATTACCTGTGTCTATTGGCCGTCCTAATCCCTCTAAAACACATCCTAACTCGGTCTGATATTGCATGTGAAGGGACAAACCCCACTATTTGTTTTTTATTAAAACATATCCTACCACAGTCCCAATATCTATCACCCAGATCCATGGCTAAAGGTGGCAACCGGATCGAGCGGGATTAGATACAGATCGAGTTAGATGTGGATCTAAAAATTTATCAACCCAAATTCAACTCATTTATTAAACAGGTTAAAATTTTAAATCCAAATTCGATATGTTTATTAAACAAGTAATCCAATCCGACCAACAAAATCTATTTATTAAACAAGTTAAATGGATTAGACAGATTTTTACAGATTAAACAGATTAAGCGAACTGGGTTAAACAGTTAAATGGATCTGCTCACAAATTTGATACAAATATTAAACAAGTCAAAATGGATAAGAAGACAAAAATTTAAATCTAAATTTAATTTATTTAATAAACAGATTTAGATGAATTAATTGATTTATAATTTAAATTTATTTATGCCAAATTCAACAAAAACGGTTAGCAGATTGAATAAATAGCCGGATTATGCACCCTTATCCATGGCCCCGGGAAGATCGGAGCAAAAGCATAACACGCGGTTTTTCCCGTGTCCAAAGGGTACTGACTCTTGACCCAAGCCCTCACCCATCCGTCAATGTCACAAAGGTCGTCTTGTAAACCAAAACTGTGAACGGTCACTTTGTGGTGGGTCACGGGCGGTGGCTGACGTTCTCGTTTCTAAGCACCGACGCCACTTGCGGGTCAAAACATTTTAGCGGCGAGGTACCTTCGAACTGGAAGGACTGAGACAACAACCCAAAGAAAACAACTTCATGGGGCCCAGCTTGGCCATACCCAAAAGCCTAGAATAAAAAGAAAAGAAAGCTGCATCATATTTATATAAATTTAGTCGACTAATATTTATATTTATAAAAAATAGATATAAATGTAGATAGATAACCATTCGATGTATATTTGAATATTTAATTTTCGTTATAATTATATTTAATTTTATATAGCTTTTATATTTTTTTAAAAAAATAACTATATTGATATACTGTTAAATTTATTTATCATCCACTTAATAATATTTTTATCATGTAATTAAAAATTTAATTATCTAAATTATACATATGCTTATAATATTTATTTAAAAATAAATAACAATATATTTTTTTATATTAAATATTTATATTTATTAAATAAAATAAATATAAATATGAATATAGAATTCAAGTCAACCCAGCCATCGCACTCACAGTGAGGGCAGACCCACAAATATTTTCTTCGTAAATATTTTATTCTAATCTACTTATAACAGGCAAATATTTTATTCTAATATACTTATAACAGGCAAATATTTTATTCTAATATACTTATAACAGGTAAATATTTTATTCAAATCCACTTATAAAAGGCCAATATTTTATTCTAATCTGCTTATAATAGGTTTCCATCCGAGCACACCACGTCTCTCGCCTCGAAGTCAGTGCTATGGAGTTGGTAACCACACGTGTACTGCCCCAATCAAATCAGACATGGCTCAAAAAGGTCGGTCCGAGGCGATGCACGCAACTTAAATAAAGTTCCTGAGCTCAAGAACTTTACGCGACCATAATTTCTTCGCAGAACAGGTCGGATGGGCCGGATGTTTGCGTTGAAGCCAGATGTTCCATCAAGTCCAAGGTTTTAACGATCTGATCTGCAACCTATTTCTGATCGGAGACTTCGAATGAGTGATTCTGATCTGCAACCTGTTGCTGATCCGGGCCCATGAAAGGCCTCAGTACGTGAACTGAAGTCCAGCCCGTCCATCAAAGTAGAGGCTCAACTCTAGTTGGGCCTCACTATTCTTATGATGCCATAAGAATTAACTGTGTTGTTCAACGTAAGTTTGGCACTTAGCTTCAAGACGCAATTTTGAGTCTTATTCCCTAAAATAAGGTTAACTTCAACTTTTAGGGAAATATCAGCTTCAAATACAATAAAAAATTACAATCTAATAATATATCTACAGCAATTGATATCAGAGAAATGCCGGCATATTATAAAATTATGACCTACTTATCTCAATTGGGGGCGCTATCAGGTTAGGCTGGGTTTGGGTTTTGCTAGACTATTGAAAGATAATGTCGGATATGGATAATAAAATGTTTATCGGGTTTGTGTAGGGTGGAAGTCCTGCATACATCCATTGAGTATTAAATTTTACATTTTAAAGAGTTAATGAAACTACGAAACCATGCTTTAAGAATTTTATCAGTGTCACATTCAATGAATACTACAGTAATTAAATCATGAGCATGTTTAACTATATAATAATAATGGACTAAAAACTAAAAAGGAATATTTTACTTAAAAAAAATACTCAGACATGCTCTAAGATGCCATGAATTTTTATTTTTACAATTAAAAGATATATAAGTAAAGATAATATTATATATAATATGTGTGTATGTATTTATGTATACATACATGTCTGCATATATATATATATATATATGTATATGTATGTAGGAATGTATGTATGTCATAAATGAAGTAATTTATGTGCATAGCTGGAGTGACAGTCCTAGTCTCACTTTCTGATCGGCGGCCCATCTCGTTTTGTGAACAGGCTGCATCTTGTGATCCAAGTACAGCCCAGAATCTGTGATCCCCGACCAAGAGTGACTTAGAGCAGGCCGAGCTTATTAATTTGGGTTGGGTAAGCTTTTCGCTAGGAAGCTGTGCAAGCCATTAACATGTCTTTTGAGCAATATCAGGCATAGCTTGATAGAAAACATTTAAACTTTTTGAATTGAAAATTTGTAATTGCACCAAAAAAACAGAAAAGAATAATTGTATTTTTAACTTTCGAATAGTTTTCTCCAAACTGTTGGTAACATCTTGCTATAATGAAAAGTAATACCGATGACCATACGAATTAGTAAATCAAACAATCTGAATCAGAAAAGAAGTAATGTAAATGTATGACAGGGTAATTGTCTTGAGAATTGCTTGTATTCATAACCCACAATATGCTTTAGGTACTATCACTAAAATGTTTAATTAAGGTTGGTGCACAGAAATAGTTTTAAAGCTTTCCAAACCTTGTTAATCTTTTATACTCTCCAAAAGAGCAAGACAATAACTTACCTATTGTGAAAGCAATAGCCATCAGTATCACCATACACGAGAAGGGTCATGCAATTTGCTAAAATTTTTCCTCATTCCGAAGTTGTTGCCCAAGTCTTCTATTGGTGATCTACTTTAATGTTGAAAAATGCCGTAGGCACTACCTGCAAAGCTCTAACTATCTTATTCACGTGTGGTCGAAACAAGTAGCTAGGACACGGATAAGGCTAGATTGCCTCCAAGCAAAAGAACCAAAAAAAAAAGAAGAAAGAACAAAACCAATAAAAAAACAAGAGAGAAATGTAATGCAAGTTTTATTTTCAATTGCTCTTAATATATCCACTAACCTAAAGCTCATGCCTATCCTAATGACTGGATTTCCAAGACTGCCATGTTTGTATGTGTTTCATTGTCATGCCAATTTTTGATGCTTGCACACAATTTGCCAAATATTTTTGGTAAATCTCCGCCTAGACAAAGCTGGTGCTAATATGACACAAAAAATGGAAGTGGACATGGGTTAGCTCTCCTGAAATAAGTTTAAGGATTTTTTTGGTTCACTAAAAAAGTTTTACATCATTTGATTTTTTTTTTGGAGGAAGTTAGATATATGATACCTAAGAAGTAGTTTTTGTATGTTTATTTAACTATAAAAAAATAATATATTCTAGAGTGATTTATGCATGGTTGAGAGTCGACCTTTCTTGAAAAGTTATATAAAATAGTTATTACATCATTACTAAAATTATATAAATTACCAGTAAAAGATCACATGCATAAACAACATCTTTATAGCAATTTTTAATAGTTAATATATTTTCAATAGCTATTTTTAAATATAAAAAATATTTTAAACTATTTTAATAGTTTAAAAGTAATTATTAAAAATAACCGATGGTTTAAGTGTATTTTTAGTAAGAAAAATATCATAAGTCTCAGTCTATTAGTTTTTTCTTCTACATAATATTTTTTATAAAATATAAAAAAATATTGTCATGAAAAAGCTAATATATTTTTTTTGGTTGACCATTTTTTTCCCCTCCTTTTTGACCAAACAAGCCCTTGGCCTTTCACCGCCACGAGACTGACAATAAATAACGACCTAGCCTAGTGGTACGTGGTCGCTAGCATCCCTTTTTCGCACCTTTCAAAAAGAATGGATGAGAAAATTTTCTATTTTTGCAGATAAAATGGCACATTTGAGTGGGCATCATCCAAAATTCCTTTTTCCTAGATAATAATAATGCAACTAGATTACAATAACACAAGAAATTTAGAACCTGTTTAGTGTTATTACTGATTTTACTTTTTTTCCCTACAAATTAGTAAAATGCTATAATTGTAGACTGGTATTGAAGTTAGCCTTTGCGCAAAACTTCTCCTATTCCTTATGTTTAGTTTTTTTTTACTAAAAGGATAATTATTTACTCTCACATACTCAAAAATTTTACAAAGATGCCCTTCAGCTAACTCAATTTCCGAAAATAAAAGCAAATCCAAATAGTTCCTAATAAATCGTGAACTGCGCATCCAAAACAACTCCAGTGATAGCAGCTGTGAAAGTAATCTACCCACAGGATTTTGCAATCATAGAATTCTGCACTCATTCCACTTAATTTTTACGGAGGGATTATTAATTAGTCATCCATCTTTTTACATTCAAAAAAGAAAATGTCATACTTAATTTTGTCTATAGCGAAACTTATTACCCCTTCTTGTGCCTTTGATCTCACCTGCATCATTTCTTTAATGGTTTCGTGGCATAGCGTACAGGGGAAAAAGAAGAAAAGAATCTGAAAAAAAAGAAACCGAAGAATAGAATCATAATGAACTCGGACGACTTCATAATTTAAGGAAAAAATATTGCAGCGTGGCATGCGCACATTTTTGATACTCCTCGCCCAACAGGCAACACCGGATAACCAACCCTATTGCAGCCACGATATCCAACCAATATGTACAAGCAATATACGACCAGATACCCTACCTCGTCCCGGTCGGTGCCGCCGCCGGCGAAACCGGAAGCCGCCCGGGGGGCTTCCTGCACCGGAACGCCTCCGAATCTCCGCTGCTGTCGTTGCCCTCGTCGAAGTTGAGGGCGTAGCTGAGGGGGTCGTACCGGAACCCTCCGGCGCGACGGCGGGGCCTCCCGATCCGGGACACGAGTCTCCGGAGCTCCGTCACCTTGGTGTGGAGCCACGTCGACGATGACCGGAGCAGCGATGCCGGCCGCGCCTCCTCCGGGGGACCGCCGGCGCCGCCGAAGCAGAAGGAGAAGAAGGCCGAGCAGCGGAGCTTCTTCTTGCGAGAGGATGGAGGAGAGGAGGGGACGTCGAAGCGGCGATCGCATCTCATGGTGGTGCTCTAACGTGAGGGTTAGGTTTTGGAAGCGATAAACCGCAAAAATGGAGTTGAGAGCTAAAAAGGAGAGGAGGAGGACGACGTGGATCGATTTGGGGAAGGCGTGGGAAGGAAATATCGCGACTCTGTTTATATATATATATATATATATATATATATGATAGATACGGTTAAGAATGGCAACGGACGCCAATTCCTGAGGTTTCTGCGCGTCACTCGTGCTCGCACGTACGGCGATGCTGCTGCGACTCACACGAGCCCTTAGATTTCTCAGACACGTGTGACAAAAATCATATTAGTGTAAAAGGCTGATGGGCTAATCCTTCTTATAACCAAGTGGATCTTGCAAGGATGAAAGAAAAAACCAGTTATTAGACAGCATCATAGATAAATCTCCTCGTGCATGTAGGTTTAGAAACTCTTCGAAAATATAAAAAATTATTTTCTACATCATGTATACCACATCAGCGGTGCACTATACCAATCAAATTTTTTCTTTTTGTAGACTCCATTCATCATGCAATTTGTCTCGAATTATCATCTTCCTCACCTCATTTTGGATTGCTCCTATAATGCATGTTTATAAAAACAAGTTTATACATAGAAAGAATGATTTTTATTGGTATAATTATTTCTTGTTTATGCATATTTTTAAGTAGACTGATTTTGAGGTATTGGGGTCCACAGAGTCCTATAGGCTACCTTATTTCCTAAACAAATGTGGCCTTAATTTCATTTGTCTATTCATATAGCCTTGATTCCATTTGTCCATTCGTAGTTTTACTCTAGCTCTTCTACATGACGTCAACTTAAGTGGAAGTATTATTTTTGGTAATATTTAACACATCAAGTATATTGAAGCGATTCAAAAGGATGCATTAGATGAACCGTTATGATTGCAGCAACTTCCATGATAATCAATGAAATGAGGATGGTTGGGATTATGATATGCCTGGGAAGGTCGGGCACAAAGTATATAGCTTTTAGAAAGCGTTTCGTTTCTTGTTTTATCATGGACTAAGGGACATGCTTTTTTTGATTGTTTTACATCTCTTTTTCTCTTTGCCTTTAATAGCACAAATATTGTCTAGCGGTGTACGTGAATTTTAAAGCTAAATCCAAAAACTATCAACACTCAAACCAGTTCTACTTGTATTTATACTATTACAACTGGGGACCTTGTTGCTGCAAAACATCCACCATGCTTAAAATTGTGGTACATGCTTTCTTATGGGGTTTGCATTCGCTATATCTCAGTTAATGCTTATGTCGCTATATCTAGCAACATAATAAATTATGTAGGATGCAGCAAATTTAGGATGTCATCCTCGGCTTCAGAACATTTGGAGCATGGCAGGCAGAGACATAATCTTCTGGGCCAAGCATGTCTATAGAGAGGCTAATGAAGCTGTAGATTGGGTGTTTTCATTTATGGCAAATCATTCTAGAAAAGTTCTCTGAACTGGCAAGTGGGAGTTGTCTAGAGTGCTCCTAACTTGTTACTTTTTCACACTAGAATTACGAGTTATCCGTTATAGCGCACGCGCGCGCGCACACACACAAAAACAACTATATGCACAGCTTGTGCAGCATATAGCACCAAGGCTGATGCTTCCTTTCACAAATAACTAATACTGCAAGGTTTATCTTTGCAACAATGTTATTAGTATTAGTCATAAATAATATGCTAAGATTTAGAATCACAATAATACAGTATTCAATTTTGAGAGATATACCTGCGGAAGACATATTGAATACGATTCTTCAATTACCTGGGATAATAGCGGCTGGATCTTTCCTTCCTTATTCCTCGCAAAAGATAGCTGTCAATGGAGCAAGCTATCAACCATATGAAGAGGAGAGGGGGACCTAGCCTTTATATAGAAAATATAAGGGAGCCTTCCCATTAAAGGCTCCAAAATCCTAATTGGTTTCCTAGCCTACATACTAAAATTACCACATTAAATAGGACTCAATCCTATACATCCAAGGTGCACAAAGCCCATAAACAACATGATCACACATCATATTAGGCTTAACCATAGTACCATTCTGAGCCATACGTCTAACCTGTTTTATAAAACAAAAATACGCAATCAGTGTAAGCCCATATTTTGAAATTATTCTAACATTCTCCCATTGGGGCGAACATGGATTGTCATATTAAGTTAAAAACTTTGTTTTAAAAACGACTCTCGGGTTAGACTACAAAAGTGGCCACACATATAGCTCAAATAATAATCACCTTGGATACATGATCCGGTCCAACAAGAACATCAACATTGAACATGGAAGTTGTTACACCATTTAATCGATGTAAGACCATTCCACAGCTACAAATGCTAACATCCTTATCGACATGGATCCCCATCCTCCAACCAATGTGGTAGTATGTAGTATGAACTTAGCACCAAAATGTGATCAAATGTATGCTAATTCATATCGGTCCTCATAAATGCTTCAAAAGAAGCCACATGTCTCAAAAGAGACTCAATCATGTTTTTATGCATTATATCTCGAGATCAAAATGATATCATAATAAAAGACATGCGAAATGCATGCTCAAACATAATTATAATTTCTATGCACAAAATATAGAATTATAAATAGGAAGATAAATATTATTATTATTGGAAGAGGCTGTACCCAAAGCATATGGGTTGCCTACGTACCCTGTAAAGGAGATAAAACCAAAACATAGTTCTTTTACATAAATAACTTCCACTAACCAAAAAATCAAAGGTTTTCACAATGCCCATAGTAGCAATATGTATCTTAAAAACTTTTGTTGCGAGTCCTTTAGTCAATGTGTCTGCAATCATTGCTTCTGTATTTATATGCTCTATTTTTTTTGTCCTTTATTAACTTTATCTCTAACTACCAAGTACTTGATGTCTATATACTTAGAGCCACCAGAAATCTTGTTATTCTTTGAAAAGAACACCGCTGCACTATCATCACAGTAGATGATAATTGGTCTTGAGATGGAATCAACAACTTTCAGTTCAGAAATAAAATTTCTTAACCAAATGGCTTGGACCGTAGCTCCATAACATGCCATAAATTCAGCCTGCATAGTAGAAGAAGCCACTAGAGTTTGCTTAACGCTTTTCCAAGAAATAACACCACCAGCCATCATAAAAATATAACCTGAAGTTGACTTCAGATTATCTTGACATCCTGCAAAATTAGAATCTGAGTAGCCCACCATCTCAAGATGATCTGTACGCTGAAAGGTAAGTATATAACCTTCAGTCTTTTTCAAATATCTCATAACTTTCTTAGCTGCTTTCCAATGCTCTTGTCCTAGATTCGATTGAAATCTACTAAGGACGCTCACTGCATAAGCTATGTCAGGTCTAGTGCTAACTTGAGCATACATCAGGCTCCCTACAGCACTTGCATATGGTATGTTCTTCAAAGATTCTTTTTCAAGTTCATTTCTTGGACACCGGGCTTTGCTAAACCTATCCCCTTTTACTATAGGTACATCATCGGGTGCACATTTTTGCATATTCAACCTCTCTAGGATGCGTTGTATGTATGTCTTTTGTGAAAGTTCCAACAAGCCACGATCTCTATCACGTTGTATCTCAATTCCAAGTACAAAGGAAGCTTCTCCAAGATCTTTCATTTCAAAATTAGCAGATAACATTTTCTTTGTCTCATGAAGTAACCTTAGGTCACTGCTGGCAAGTAAAATATCATCCACATACAAAACAAGAAAAATGAATTTTCTCCCACTGATCTTGAGATAAATGTATTGGTCCACTGTATTTTCAACAAAACCAAGAGAAGTCACAACTTCATCAAATTTTAAATACCATTATCGGGATACTTGCTTGAGCCCATATATGAATTTGTTCAACTTACACACCAAATTTTTCTTTTTCTCTACGACAAAACTTTCAGGTTGCCTCATGTAAACTTCTTCATAGAGATCTCCATTTAAAAACATTATCTTAACATCCATTTAATGAAGCTCCAAATTATAGTGTGCTACAAGTGCCATGATAATTCTAAAGGAATTCTTAGATGAAACCGGTGAAAAAGTCTCATTATAGTCAATGCCCTCTCGCTGAGTGAACCCTTTGGCAACCAGTCTAGCCTTTTGTCGTTCAACACCCCCTTTTGAGTCTAACTTGAATTTGTAAACCCATTTGCAACCTATGGCCTTAATATATGGTGGAAGTTCAACAAGTTCCCAAACTCTATTTCTCTTCATAGAAAGCATTATATCTTCCATGGCATCCAGCCATTTATCTGAGTCAGCTCTTGTTAATGCTTCATTAAAAGAAACAGGATCAATATTATGCCCAATATTAAAATCACTCTCCAGTAAGTAGACAATATAGTCATTAGGCAAAGCAGACCTTCTTTCCCTTTGTGATCTCCTAACTTGTGGTTCAGAAAATGACTCTGCTGGTGTTGGAAGAGGAACGTGAAGTTCTTCTTGATGCTTAGGTTCTTCATTAACTGTTGCAATTGGCTGAGAAATAACTTTTTCTTGTACAATGGAAATCGGAACCACAACTTGATCCGATTCAGCAAAAATTTTATTTAACATAGAACTCTCACTATTATCAATATCATTTTCTAAAAATTTCGCCGTAATGGACTCAACAATTCTGGTGCCACGATTAGGACAATAGAACTTATAGCCTTTTGATCTATCTGGATACCCAATGAAAAAACCAGGTGTGGATTTGGGGTCTAATTTCTTTTCAGAAGGATTATAAATCCTAACCTCAGCTGCGCATCCCCAAACTCTAAAATGGGCTAAACTGGGTTTACGACCTGTCCGCAATTCAAAAAGAGTTTTCTTAACAGCTTTACTAGAAACCTTGTTCAGAATGTACATGGCAGATTTCAATGCTTCACTCCATAAGAATTCTGGCAAATTTGTTCTACTCATCATACTCCCGACCATATCCTTTAGAGTCCGATTACGCCTTTCAGAAACACTATTTTGCTCAGGTGTTTCTGGCATTGTGTATTGAGGGACTATCCCACTTTGCTGTAAAAATCTTACAAAATTACCCATGTTTCGACCAGACTCGTCATACTTACCATAGTATTCACCAACACGGTCAGATCTCACAACTTTAATACTTTTTCCACATTGTTTTTCAACTTCCATTTTAAATATCTTTAATTTTTCAAGAGCGAGGGATTTATCATTAATTAAGTAAACACAACCATAACGCGAGAAATCATCAATGAAGGTTATGAAATATTTGTTCCCCCATATAGTAGAAGATAACAGTCCACTAATATCGGTGTGAATTAGATCCAAAAGACCATCGCTTCTAGTGGATCCCTTTCTTGTAGTTTTAGTTAGCTTTCCCCTTATGCAATCTATGCAAGTGTCAAAGTCCGAAAAATTCAGAGGGTAGAATCTCAACTTTCATCAATCTCTCCATTCGCTCTCTTGAAATGTGCCCTAAATGCTTATGCCATAATATAGAGGATGATTCACGAATTAAAGCCCTTTTTTTTCCAACTTTAGTAACACAAGAGACTTCATCAATTGGAGCCAAATTCAATTTGTACAAACTATCACACAAAATGCCATATCCAACCATACGAGAGTCATAAAATAGTTCAATCATTTAATTACTAAATTTAAAAGAAAATTCAGACTGATCAAGCTTTGATACAGAAATTAAATTCCGTCTCATCGTCGGTACAAAAAATATATTTTCCAAAACAAGAGAAAAATCGGACTCCAAGGATAACTTCACTGCTTCTATAAACTCAAGTTTAACTTGAACTCCATTTCCAACACATAGGTTCACTTCATTCTCACTTGGCCTCCGTCTCCTTATTAACCCCTGTAAGGAATTAGTGATATGAATACTTGCACTAGAGTCTATCCACCAAGAATTTAAAGGTACATCTACCAAATAAGACTTAAAACAAACCAAAGCCAAGGAGATACCTGATGAAGTCTTCTTCTTCTCCAACCAAGCCTTAAACTTAAAGCAATCCTTCTACCAATGATCATTCTTTTTGCAGAATTTACATTTGTCATTCTTCTTCATAATTCCTTTAGGACCACTAGAAGTCTGCCCACCAGACCCTTTGTTCTGCTGATTGTAGTGAGGTTTGTTGCCCTTTTGGAACTTACCCTTATGATTATGAGAAAGACCTCTTGTTCTGAGAAGGCTGATGGGTCAGTTGTACAGTTTCAACAGTCTCACAACATATTCTATACTCCTCTTGGGCACACACAACAATCAAATCATTCAAATCTCATTGGTCACGCTGGGCATTATAAGCAACTTTAAGTTAATTAAACTGGCTAGGAAGGCTATTAAGAATATGATAGATAAGAAAAGGCTCTGCAATGGAACTTTGAGGGCTTCCAATTTAGAACTTATGTGCAGCTTTTTCATGATGTACTCCCTAACCCCACAAACACCATCATATTTCATATTCATAAATTTATCCATTAGGTCCCCAGTCTCAGCCTTATCGGATTCAACAAATCGTTGCCCTATAGCATCCAAAAAATTCTTAGCATTTTCGTGGTCCGGTATAGCACCCATAATGGAATCAGATATGGAACGTTTGATAATCTTCAAACATAGCTTGTTAGCTCTTTCCCATTTGACATACTCAGCCTTGTATTCGATAGTGCTCTTATCTGTTGGTTTTGAAGACCGCTCCTCCAAAGCAAAATCTAAACCCAAGAGACCCAGTACTATTTCTATGTCTCGTTTCCATCTCACATAATTATTTCCAGTCAAGATTTCAATGGCAGACAATTGGCTTGATAGGGAAGAGGCATTCAAAACTACGGAAACAACATATTTTATTTTATTTAATATCATCCAAAAGTGATGCATGCAATCAATGGATGATAATAGATCTATCTAATCAAATTGGACTATTAATTAGATAGTCCGTAATCAAACTTGAAAAAACATATAAGTCTAATTATGATAAGAGCCTTGGTGCATCATTGTAAAGTCACCTTTGGGCTAACAATACAACATACTATAAGGTACTCTTAAGACATATCATGAAGCCAATTAACAAAATCACATTAGCTTTCGAAACACCATCACCTTTGGGCAGAAGAACGATTCTAGGCTAATGCAATCCCATTAATCACTTCATGTTATTTTTTCAAATCATCATACACAATAATACCTTCGGGTAAGATATTGCATTCAATGATCTGGCAAAATGCAATGCTACCCCCTTTTTTTTGAGAAAATCAGATAAATATCAGTGAGTGCGCCACTTTGGTGGCTACCACCCACTTCAATTTCAAAATATTCTCTTAATGGGAAAATAAGGATAGTCTTTATGCCCAACAAATTTTAATCACAAAATAATAGTTATGTGACAAAGTCATAACCATTAAACATGCTATAATCACAATCAAAATCACATGTGATTTAAACAAAAAATATTAATCATAAAATTCAAGGCATATATGGCAGCAAGATATGTCCAAAATTTAACACTTTAATAATTAATATGCATGAGTGCCTTGATTTAGATTATTCAACATTTAAATAACAGTTAAATGGGTTACTAACTCTTAGCCCCAGGTCCAAAAGCCATTCTGGTCCATTAGGATGCAGTGCAAATAAAATAAATATAGGTTGACTAAATAAAAGAGCCCAACTTGTAATTATGGACCTATTCAGATTTAGCTTAGTAGGCCCAAGCCCAATCAAAAGCAAAAACCCTAAAACTATTTTTATTTTCCTTTTCTCTGTCTTCTTCCTCTGACCGCCACCACTGTTCCTTTTTTTTTTTGGGGGGGTGGGGAGATCG
>JAOXJJ010000868.1:2367-19598 GCA_025769935.1 Phoenix roebelenii
CGCTATATATATATATATATATATATATATATATATATATATGCACGCATCTTGTATCAAATATTCATCCTTTTGAATGGGTCATGTGCATCCATGTGCCTTAGACATCCCCCAACAAAACCCCAATCCCAAGAGAAAAAAGAAAAGCTATTATCATATAAATACCTACATACATCTATGTATGCACGCATTTTTATCAAATATTCATCCTTTTGAATGGGTCATGTGCATCCATGTGCCTTAGACTAATTAACGAAATATAAAATGCACAGGCATTTCTTTATCAAGAATTTTTTTTGTCTTTATTTGGCACAAGCTCTATGAGTGGCAATGAACTGTGCTAGGCTGCATTCCTTCACTCGTATTCACCCTTTGGTCCACGTTGATTCAAAATTTAACTTATTTGACTTGTCTAATTGCAAAGCACAATCTAATAGAAGCACACTCAATCCTTGAAATAACTTCTTTTTTTTTATTATTTTGAGTAACATGATGGTAATGTGCTTCCAGTACCAGAGTTTAAATCCTGAACCTCATCCAAGGACAAGCATCTTAAGAAAGATGTGTCCACTAATTAAGCTCATAGTTATTTACTCTTAATCATGAATGATAGTTAAAATTAAGAAAAAAAATATAATACTTATTAAATCTTTATCCCAAGTCATGGTTCAATTTGATCTCATCTCAATCCAAAAAAAAAAACTTTACCTTCATGATTCAAGTTGGATCGAAAGTTATAACCATACCTATATAAAGTCCAAATGGTAGGACTGGACCATGTTAGGCTTTAGAGTCGGCTCAATTTTTGTCACCCTTATTGGAGTCCTTTACATGGAACATCCTGATGGTAATCCTCATTGGCCACTTGTCATTCAACCTAAGGGCTTATTATGGCATTCACTACACTGGCCAAATCACCTAATCCTCCCAACATTATTCATAGCCCATCCTGGAGCGGCACGGCCAAGTTGTGTTCTCCATTTGGGGTCAATGCATACTAAGTGACGGGAACGGAGGTTCCATGCGTCGGCCAAGAAGGCCTACCACGTGACGTGTGAGGTGACCACCAAAATGGCCTTCTAGTGTTAAAGGAAGCAAAAAGTAGCAGTGGTCCACCCTGCACGACTAAAAGGCTCTTATCTTTAAGGCATCAAAGGGAGCAAGTGGGTTGGTCGGGCATCCAAACCATTCTCCATAAGTTGAGTTTCTTTAACCATGGGCATGAGTTTGATGTCATGCTCCAAGTTGCCACCAATTGCCTCCTTCTAGGGCAGAGGAGTAAAGGTGAGTAGATTTGAATCACAAATTATTTGATCAAAATCATTTGGTAGAATTCTTCTAAGAAAAAAACAAATGGTAGAAATTTCTAAGGGTGTCAGCTTGTCAAGCTAGTGAAGTTGAAGTTTGTTGGAGTTTTGATAGTTTTCTTTGTCAAAAGTAGTTTATATGAAATCTCCAGAGTATCCCTCCTTTAATTCACTTTATGTTGGCATTAGAAAAAAAAAAAAAAAGTTGTTTCACATACTGCAGCTGAACAAGTATATTTATTCAGATTTTTTCCGGATCATTTATGAAGCTAATATGGCCTTACTTGATTCTTGATTCTCAAGCATAGCACTTTGGATATAGATGTGCTCATGCATCCATGTAAACTTTTTTTTACAGTAAAAGGATAAGCTATTAATGAGTATGCTTGCATCGAATAACTAAATAAAAAATAAATTTTCCCTCGAAGTGAGAACTTCAATGGGTGCAAATTTTACAGTGAAATTAGGCAAAGATTTGGTGAAACTAGACAGCACCAAGCCAGTTAGCCCTTAAAGTTCATGTCTTTTTAAGTGAAAACCTTGATAGTCAAATTTTACAAAACACTGGCATCAAGTTAGATCCAAGCTCACTCTACCCTAACTATCAAGACAAACAAATTGTAGTTTGTTTAGATTCTAGACCATAAACCAGCTCTGAGTCCTAATAACTCATAAATGAATAGTTTCACACAAGAGTGATGTGTTGAGTTAATAGTAAATCCTTATCTACAGTTCAAATTTATCATCTTTGATGGTTAAGTCGGACCACCTTGCACAAGTGAAAGGGAAAACGTTATTAATCCCGAGACATTCAAGTGGCTTAGCTAGATCATCATTCTAAGTTGCATCCTTCCTTATTAAAGTCAAGCTTCTCCAAGTTTAGGTTATATGTGTTCATTTTTCATTTCTCAGGATATCATTTATATATTTTTTAAGAATGTTTTGCACATGCCACACTCTTATTTTGTAAAAAAGCAACGACTTTTGCAGATTTTCCAACTATGGGAAATCTTTATAAAAGGTTCAAATACCATGTTGATGCCGAAACGGACGATCCAATCCTGAGTCTGATCTAACTTGAGCCCATTGAATAGGTCCTGTTTCATTCATACCATATAGACCAAAAACCCAGTCAGCCATGGCTTGGTCAAGTTGATGCAGTCTTTTCCCTCCTTTGCACTTGTGATGATAACCGTATGGTTCCTAATAAGGCCTTAACCCATCCGGCACGTATCATTCCATGTCCTCCAAATTTCCTCATTGGGCATTTAAATGCGTGCGCACGCGATCCAGACTTGTGGTGGCTTGGGGCAGGGAATCTTTGACACTTTGTCATTAAAGTTAAAGTTAAGCTGAGAATGGCATGGGAGCGCATTTCTTTTAAGAGGCACATTTTTGAATACGGCCTGTATACATCGAAGAAGATTCGGCTACGGTGATCGAATGAGTTGGAGATCAATATAGCATGACAGAGAGGTAGTCATTGCTCTACGAAATCCGAATACTTGCAAGAGGATGTAGCTCCTTTTAGGCCACAAATATTTACTGGAAGGCGAACAGTGCGGCTGATTGAGTGATTTCTTTTGCAGCACATTATTCTGAAGATTTTTTTTAAGAAAACCAAGAGGATGTTTCTTATTTTTTTTACCAACTTTTTTTTTTCTGATTTTGTTGGCAACACTCATGCATGTGTCCTGTAGGTGCACGAGAGAGAGAGAACCAACTAATATTAGCCATATATTTTAACGTTGGCCTCCGCCACTGTCAGTGTACTTCCAAGGAGTAAATGATTTCAACGTTTTATAATTGATTCCAAAACAAAAACAATGTTCTGTTAAGCATCAAAAGCTAACTTATGGAACAGAAAATATAAAATATTAATGGCTAAGCATAAAATGAGAGTCAAATAAAGATGTTTTTGGGCCTACAAAATCTGTGGGTCCCGTCGTAAATTAGGTTGACGGAATTTACGGAAGGAAGCTAGCTAGCTCACCGAGGACCAGGATGCCAGGTTTCAACGCAACCTCTGGCCATTAGCCTGTCCAGTTATCCCCCTTTTATTTAATCTTTGCATCAGGATCGAGCAGCAGCCATCCCCACTGAAACCCACCCTCATGGTCTTATCCCCTCTCAGCTCTTCAACGTGAGGGCCCATTTCACCGCGTCGACTCCTTCACCACCCTCAAAATATCTCGCATCCAGCCACTCGATCACAAAATCCCAGCCATCAAATTAAAGCGAATGGAACATCCCCAACTACACTGTACCACATGGCAACACACGCAAAGATCGAAACACCCTTCCACCCCACAAAACACCCTCAGCCCAGTCATGTCCCTGCTGCGACCAGCACAAAGCCGGCATGTCTCCTCTCCTCTCCCTTCTCCTTCTCTCCCTCTTCCTTGCACCAGAGGTGGCCGCTGCTGCCACCGAACTAAGGCATGGGTACTACTCGGAGACGTGTCCTGAGGCCGAGTCCATCGTGCGGGCGGTGATCCACCGAGCCAGGATCCGAGAGCCCAGGAGCGCCGCCTCCGTCATGAGGCTTCAGTTCCATGACTGCTTTGTGAATGTAAGCTAATATTATATCCTCCATTTTATCACGTAACGTCTCTTTAATAAGCTTTTTCTATTGTCTTCTTTACTTGCTATGGAACTTGGCCTTGTTTTGAGGGATGTGATGGGTCTGTGCTACTGGATGACACGCCCACCATGCTGGGCGAGAAGCTGGCCTTGTCCAACATCAACTCCCTCCGGGATTTTGAGGTGATCGACGAGGTCAAGGAGGCGTTGGAGGAGCAGTGCCCGGGGGTCGTCTCCTGCGCCGATATCATCATAATGGCCGCAAGAGATGCAGTTGTACTGGTAAATTTTCTTTCTTTTTTTTTTTTTTGGTTATTCTACAGTTTCTTTTATTTTGCGAACCAAGAAAATTTCAGGACTAGTTTCTGATCCGGCTTTCTTTCTTATTCAGTTCCTGTTCTTATTCAGTTCCTGTTTGGGTTCATAGAATTTGAACGAATTCAGTCCTAAAAGGATCGGACCAAGGAGTATCGGTTGTTATTTTAGTGCATTAGCAAGGGTCTATTCGAGAATTCGATTTTTAGTTCAATATATCTTGTTGCTAAAATTTATTCTAGAGGGCTGCTAAATTGGATCCATAAAGGATCAAATTAAGAACTCGGATTTTAGTTCCATCTATCTTACTGTTAAAATTTACTCATGCCATGCAGATTTCTTTCAGTGATGGGTTATCAGAGAGCAAGCATTTGGTGCAATTAACATTTTATTACTCAGGCTTCATAAACCATCACAACTCCTAGAATAGGCAAAACTATGTGATGTAGGAAATGTGGGATTGCAACATTTGATCAATTAGAGAGTCAACATAAGAAAAAAAACAGAAAAACATAAGTTGTGAATTGTTGAGTGTCTGATTTTATTCAGAGGCATAAGGAAGTGGTGTTTTCTAAGCCATCCAGTGTAGTTTCAAATCAGCTGTGTTTATTTCTGGCAGAGTGGAGGGCCCAGCTGGGAAGTGAAACTAGGCAGGAAGGATAGCTTAACGGCTAGCCAAGAGGACTCCAACAATATCATGCCGAGTCCCAGAGCCAATGTCTCCTTCCTCATTAACCTCTTCCACCAAGTCAATCTAAGCATCATTGATCTGGTGGCGCTCTCGGGTTCTCACTCCATTGGCGAAGCTCGATGCTTCTCGATAGTCTTCCGTCTCTACAATCAATCTGGCACCGGCCGGCCTGATCCAAACATGGACCCCGAGTATCGAAAGAAGCTGGATGAACTGTGTCCCAAAGGTGGGGACGGGAATGTCACCGGCGGGCTCGACGCGACGCCGGTCGTGTTTGACAACCAGTTCTACAAGGACTTGGTTCAGAAGAAGGGATTCCTCAACTCTGATCAAACTTTGTACTGCGGAGATGCTAGGACTAGAAAGGTGGTTCAAAAGTTCAGCCATGATCAGGCAGCATTCTTCTCGGCCTTCATCAAAGGAATGGTCAGGATGGGTGACTTGCAATCAAAAGAGAGAGGAGAGATCAGGAGGAATTGTCGAGTGGTGAACGACGGGCGCCCATTCCATACAACCTTGTAGAAGTTTGGACTTGGAAATGAAAGAACGGTCCAGCATTTGTGGACACTAGTGAATTGATAATATGATCTTTTGTCATATACTATAAGATAATCATTTATATATATATATATATATAGTACGGCTATTTTGGACACTTTGGATGGTATTTTGGATGTGTTTTTATCGGTCTTGGCAGGTTTTACAAAAGGTGAACATAAGAATGTTCAAAGGGCACCTAGAGCTGGGGCTGGCGCTTTGGCCTACATCCGAAGCTAGCCTTGTTTCTCTAAAAAGTTGCCTGGAGCCGAATTCTGATGAGGCTCGTCTTGAGTAAAATGGGCCCAAATATCCATTCTCAATGCTTCTTGTGCCAGATGATTGAGTCTGTGGATCATGCCTTGTTTCAATGCCAACGTGCGAGAAGAATTTGGGAGCTTGCCATAATCCCATCGAAGGTCTGGTGGGACTCAATGTCATTTCTGTAGCTGATCAAACGGTAGGCGATCACCCATGATCCAGACAGATGGTTACTATGGTGACCTATATAACGTATCAGATCTGGTTATCCAAAAATGCCTGAACGTTTCGTGAGAGCTGCCCCCAACCGAGGTTTGTTGTCGAGAGGGCCTGGAGCCAGGCAGCTGAGATTATTTAGTCGCATCTGTTGAATGGACATTTGATAGCTTGGGACACCTGAAGCTCTTCTATTGCTCGTAGAGCATCTTGCACAGTGTTCTTCATTTGGGAGCTCCCAACCTCGAGCTTCCTCGAGATAAATTTTGATGGATGTGTACTGGATGGCGGGAGTAGGAGAGGGGCTGGCTTTATCATCAGATGTTCAGACTCCAAGGTGATTGCGGGCGGTGGTTGCCAGATCTTTGACGTCTAGATCTCGTTGGCGGAGTTGATGGCAGCTTAAACCGACTTGAGTTATACTTGGCGCGCGTTGCAAGCTAGTGCTATAGTGCTTGAGGGTGATTCGGTAATAGTTATTGGTTGGATCCAGCATAATGTGGGAAGGGTGGGCGATAAACATCCGCTGCTTAGAGATATCCGGGTTATAGTGAATAGTAGGCAACAGATTGAATAGCCTTTTATGTGGCTAATCATTTTGGAGAGACGCTTTGGCTGAAGAAAAGGGGATTACTCTGTGCGCTCCAGAATTTATTATCTTTTGACTGTTTTGGGTGTATCCATACCCGCTATATATAATACATCCGTCTCAAAAATAAATAAAATAAAATAAAATAGAGGAGGCCACGTAGAAAAGGTGAAGATGCCGGACTATTTTCTTCACATAGAGACGAGGATAGGCTTAGGAATTCATAAACAAACACCAGAGAAGGACCACGTTTTGGCGGACACCGATTTGCTGGTAGATGATAAAGCAAAAAGGCAGCGAAGGACCACTTTCTCCGCTGCTGCTTGCAGAAGAGAGCGAACAGAGCGCGGAGCATGCAGTAGCAAATGGAAGGTGCAGCGCTAAGGTCTTCATGGTTGAAGCCTCATAAATAAATAGTTCCTGCGATGCCATAAATGACAACAGATTTGATTCATACCAGCTACAATCACAACATATGATGCCATATATAAATGATAGCAGATTTGGTTCATAAGCTACAACCACAACATGCGCCAACATAATTACCATTACTATTTCTCGTGCATTTCAAATTTGAATTTGAAAATTTGAAATGCACTAAAAATGATAATTATATTGACATATCTTAGGCTTGTACCTAGCATGAATTAACTCTGCTATCAACAAGGCTAAGTAGACGTTAGTTGTTTGACGCAGAGAACAACAAAGAATAGGGAACAGATTAGGAAGTGACTTATCTTAGTGGAGGCTTAAAAAAAAGAAGGGTGTCGAAGTCTAGGAAAAAAAGTTCATATAACAAAATTATAAAATGAAGCCGTAGATATAAAGGAGAGAATCTGCCACCACCTGGCCAAGCTGGTAAGATCTCTTAGTCGTCGTGCTATGAATGATTTGAACACAGATTGATTCTAACAAGTGATTATAAAGTTGATTATTCGGACCTTTTAATTTATAGATGTGGATCTCGAACCTATAAATAGGAATATTCTTGATACTTACAAAAAAAAAAAAAAAGGAGAAGTGATTTGGACAAAAAAAAAATAAAGTGACTTAAACAAATTTTGTTTGTCGATAGCCTTGGACCAATCAATAGAATATTAATTAATACATAACCAATTGAACACTACTTGAAAACGATTTTTCTGTTCAAAAATAAAATATTCCAAATATTCCTAAAAATTCTTGCTTTCAGATTGGTCACATACTAAGACTGGTGCCGTCCCTTCACCGGGAGGTGGAGGATTGATTTCAATAGGAATGAAGAATGGCTAATGGGAAGAAAAAGAGATACCGGCCCCTCCTAATTTTGAAAGACAAAAAAATATCAAACTATATTGATTATTATTTCCTTTCTCAAAAGAAAAAAAAAAGTATTTCATGCATGAGTATTAATATATAGTTCTTAACATGGGTGTAAATAGATTGCCTTCGTGCCATCTTGTTTGAGGTTGAACCAAACCATATAAAAGTTGTTCACCATAGCTCATTCAAAAAAAAATGACCAAAAATACCAAAAAAGAACAAAAAAAATTGAGAAGAGTTTGCACATTTCAATGCCTTCATTTACATACTTAATTATTCTGGCTATATCTAATGTTATAATAAAAATACATTGTATTTATAAAAATCACATTCATATATAATAAAAATATAAAATAAATATTTATTTGAAAAGAAGAACCTGATATTTGATTTTATATAAATTATTCATGTCTGCATTTTAAACTTAATCAAGCCAAACTCAAACAAGCTAAACCTTGCATAATTGAGCAATCCAAAACAAAGTAACTCAGCTTAATTGCTTATTGAGCGATCCAAAACAAGCTGGCGTGCAAACTGCTCCCTATCTGCACAGCCCTAGTTGCAAGCGATTGAAGAAACTCTCCAGTTAACGATTTACCACATACTGCAAGAATGGATATTGAATCAATAATTTAATCATTCACAGGATTAAAAAAAATCATTCACGAACAGTAGAATTACCTTTTGACACTGATTCTGCTCCTCCACAATCACAAGCAAAGTGCCGCCCATGGGTAATACATTGCAAAACATATGCAGAAGAAATTTCATCAACGACCAACTTAAATGAGACCGTTTCCACCAGGAGAGCAGTCGGTTGATACACTGCAGACTGTTGTGCTACCTTGCAGACACAAGCAACTGGATCCCACTCAAACTAGGCTTTTTGTCATCTTTCATGACAAGCAGCAATATTACAGTCAAAAAGGGGCAACAATTTAACCATCAACTATCTCCTCTGATTTTAAGACTTCAGATGATTATTGCAAAAATGGCATCAAAAAAATAACACAATGTACCTAAAATAGTTGAGAGTCCAGAACTCAATATCAAGAACGCATTTCAATCCAATGCAAAATCCAAAAACATAAGATAAGAGGCAATACGCCAAAATTCATCTCAAACATGTGGAAACAGACACTGTCCACATATTGCTTTCCTTCAATCAAACATTCTTTTTAGGCAGCAACAGATGGCTTAGAGGCAGCAGAGAGCTTAGATCTCCTCTTTGCCAAACTTTCACTCCTGCGCTCACGCTGCTCCTTGAGCCTGGTGGCAAGCAGCTTCTGGTATTCAGCAGCTTCAGCCTTGGCCTTGGCAATTCTCTTCTTCTTCTCTGCAATTCTGGCTCGTTTCCTTTGCAGGGTCAATGGAGTTACCAGCCTCTGAATCTTAGGTGCCTTGCTGCATTTCTTTCCTACAATATTAATATATACAATAATGTGGTTAGCAAACTTTTCTCTTTTTTTCATTAAAAAAAAGAAGTTTAACAGGGCAAATTGGCTAGCGCCCACCATAAGGCCCGTGTTGGAAATACAATTTGTCAACATAAAAGTTACATTTCTGATGCAAACAACTTGAAAGTAGTCCAGGGGTGTCATTTTCTTGTGACCATTGCAAACGGAAAGAATTAATTTTAGAAGTTACGCATAAAAATCTGTCACCTACAGAAAGCTATTACATTCTAAGGATAAATAAACATAATGAGAGCAGAAGTTGACCCACCTGATTTCGTGGTAAAGGTTCGACGGTATGTGTTGACATACTTGCGTACATCATCCTCCTTGGAAAGGTTGAATAATTTCCGGATCTTTGAGGCCCTTTTTGGTCCTCTCATTCTTGGCTTCTCGATATCAGTCAATCCAGGAAGATCATTCTCACCTTTCTTAACAATCACCAAGTTCAAAACTGAGAGATCAGGACTAACAATACAGCCACGAACAGATTTCCTCCTGCGCTCTCCATTACGCCTGCCATATCCACGGAAACATGGGGTACCTGCACTTGAAGCAATATAGGAAAGTATGAAGGGAAGTTTACATGGCTCCAATGATCCATACGAAATATGGTAACATACAGGTGTTAGCTATATGGGAATCATGGTTATTTATTTATTCTACATGGTACTGTCAAAACTTGAGCCAAGTAACTGAAATGCACTTGCCTCTATGCAGCAACAGGCGGACACGGCCAGGAGTTAGAACTCCCTGCTTCATGGGAAACCCTTGTTTGTCACATCCTCCCATGATTTTAAAAACATAGCCCTTGAATTCCTGTATAATATAGCAGGTATCTATGACTAGAATGATCTTAGGCTCCAATTGAAGACAATGAGTCAAGTGAAGTTACAATGATCATTCATAATTAAGGCGACATCTGATTGAATTGTACCTCTCCGAGAGCATCTCCACTAACTTCCTGAGAAATTCTCTTGTCGAAAAAGGCCCGACTGTACCATTACCCAAGAATATAAATAAACAATCATTGAACAGAAAATTTTTAAAAGAAAAACAGGTAACACACTTGCAAGTAATGTAGGGCTATAGAACTGCAGGACAACAATAGGAGGATAAGATTTTATCCAGTATCAATTGATGGATAACAAATCCAGATAAAAAAGACCTACTAGAACAACAGACTCTTGAAATATCCACTTCACAATGATGGTGCAAGTTCTGAAGCATAGATTTTTCTAGGAGCTTATTAGGGTGTACCTGACAGTTATAGAGATATTAAGCTCGATTACTAATGCTTGACTTTACAACTGAATGCAAACAAAACATTGTACATCCACACAACCTAAGAACAAACTTATGACCTCTGAGATGCACCATTTGATTCCATTTGTAATAGGAGATCCAAAAATAACATCAATTATGCACATAAACAATATAATGCCAAACCTAGCACAAAGGGAAGTCTTTGTTTGGGCCTATTTTGCAAGAGGAGGAAAAAAGGGAGGGGCAGGCAGAGGGGAGGATAGTCTTAAATGATTAAGCAATGCAAGGTCAATCATTTTAATAGCTGATTGGTTGGTGTAAGGATAATGGTCAGCCACGGCTTCTTGTTCAATCCTTTTTGTGAGGCCTTCTTAATTGACTTGTGTTCCACAACCAGCAGGCATGATTTTTGTGGTGTTCCAAACAACCATTAGTGTTGATTGATTTTCTTACCTATATTCATTTCCTTAAATATCTAAAAAAAATGGTAGAGATGTTCATAAACTTAAAATGTTCCACCTACTATTTTCCCTTAGGAGTCCTCAAATGACACAAAATTACAGTAATAAGTGGTCACCATCAATTCAAAAGAGTTTCACCTTACATAATGGAAAAAGACATTAAATTTTAAAAAAAAACGCTCCACACCTTACTAGATATCAAAGGAAGGCAAAAACAAAATACATGGCTAAATAAAGACCCATTATATTTCATTTACAAAAGGAAATAGACTCTTAGGCTGCGTTTGGCTCAAGAATAAGAAAAATGGGAATAGAAAACTTTATGGCCATGGGGATGGTTATGCCACAAGTTATGCCAATTTTTGTTTGGCTCCACTTTTGGGAATAAAGTTTGGATGATGACCTTTCTGTCCATAAAAAGTATAAAATAGGCATCAAAAGTTAAAAGTAGGCATAAAAGGTGCCTTTACACCAAGGAATAGTTTGTCACATCTCCTGCTTGTGGCAGCTATTCCTGTCATAAGCAAATTTGACCAGCAAACTAACTCTTGGTGATGCCTCCTTCCAAAATTTTGCTTTGCAGATTTAAGTCATATTATGCAAGCCTGCTGTCTGTTTTATGCCTGAACCATATGCAGTCTTATATACAATTTGCTACAACACAAGCAGCTCCTAGGCATCTACTAAAAGGATTTTGCAAGTTTTATAGACACTGCCCACTAGTTCATAAATAAGGCTTCACTTACAGGCTGGTACCATCAAATCCAGAGTAGCCCCAGCAAACATAAGCACATAATTTAATATAACAAAAGGCTTCTACTTAAACACCTCGTGTACAATATGACTACAATGTGGAAGCTTTATGAATTTTGTGTATCAAGGGTTGCAAGAGGCATTCAATCTAAGTTCTTAGTGCATGTTTGTTTCAGCAGGAAAGAGCCTACAAAACCAATCATTTTGAGTTGTTTAATTAAACATCAAAACATAGGGGACAAATATCTCTTTGTGAACTAAAAATCATTTGCTTACACACAAAAAGACAGCATAAATAAAGAACAATAATATCATTTTTTCAAGTCATTAAATATTAGAGTGGTCATTAGTTATTAGAAGGAACCAAAGAGTGTTAAAGCAAAGATTTTACTTGAACACGGAAAGATTTATATATATATTTCCTTAGACTACAGTTCAAGCAAACAGACCCTTAGTTTAAGTCCAACAAGAGAAAACTAAAGCTCACATGGCACAAACACGATATTTATCAGGAAATGATATAACTGTATAACAAAATAAAACTTTAGCTTCTCAAAAAAGATAGACAGCACAACAAACACGATAGGCATTAAGAAGCACCTCTAGACTTCAGTTGATTAATCTGCCTCACCATCACATTTCTCATATGAAACACTTGAAAAAAAAAATGCAAATTCTCATTAAGAACACAAGTTCCAGAAAAAAGCAAGATATACATCTCATGGTGTTAAGACTTCAGTGCATCTGGTTCTTAGGACCACTTGTACAACAATAAAAACAGCACTTTATGAACTAATTGCACCCATAACTCATTGAAGGTTTCAATATCAACAACAAAGAGAAAAGGCATCATTTACTAGATGATCTTATGAGATTAGATCATTGGTAATGACTCAAGGACAAGATATATTTAAAAAGCTGAATCTCCATCTCTAATGGACCTCTCCAGCAGCAAACTTCAATATACATTTAGGTAATAATTCAATAAAAACAAAGCCCTTAAAATTTTCAAGACAACTGTTGGATATCCACTCTACAAGTGAAGACCATCGATAATGTAAAATAAACCATATATAACAAAATAAATTCGGACACCTGAAGAATCAAGGGTCAAAACCACTCCATAGATGCCACCGTATCAAACTAGCACTGAAATGGCTCTCAATTCATGATTAAACTTTAAAATTCTAAACTAGGTTGATAGGAATATATAAATGCATATGGGTTTTACACTGAATCTTCAAATCATGGTTTTGACTTTGTAACCATACTTTATTTGCATGAGAGCCTTTCTCCCATGGCAGAAAGCAGCTTACCATATTAAAAAGACACAATCGAAGAGAAAGTCGAGGGAATGATGAAAACCAAAAAAATAAAAGCATGCATGATTCTCTCACAAGCTCCAAGTCCACATTCATTAGAATGTACAAACAGGTATCTATACAAACAGATTCGAATAGAAAAATACAAACCATCCCAAACTTTATTTTTATATTCATGCAGAACCTTGGAACCAATAGATTACTCCTTCACACTTTTCAAAGTTGCAAGATGCGTAAGCATTAAAAGAAGAAATGTGATATGGCACATGCTCTTGTGATCCCACTCAAATAGCAACATCAACAAATTTACTAAAATTCAGGGTTATCTACAGCACTTGACGGAAATTTATAAACAGCACCTAAAGGCATTTCCTTAATGCTCGTGTAATTGACATCACTAGCCATCAACAAATTCAATTACAAAAAGCATTCATACCATCAAACAAATTAATTATGCACCATGCTTAGCTGTCCAAGCAATGAAACCTTACAGAACTGAAACACAAGCAACGATTTGCCAACCATTTCATTCTATATCCTTCCTTTCCAGTCCACAAAAGATCACAACTTTTCCATCAAAAACCCAAAAAGAGATACTACCCTTCCTCCTTATTACAATATCCTAACAATTAGGCAATCTGCAACTAAGATCCAGAAACTTTAACTATAACAACCATCAAACTACACAAGGAACGGTCGAAAAAATTAACGAGATGTAGGATGATTAAAAAATCCAAATAACCAAATCAATAACATGTAAAATTCTTATTTAAAAAGACGCTCACAGTTTTTGGTCGTCATCAATCTCAAGCTTCTTCTGGCATCCAGTGGTGGAATTTGCGATATTAAACTGCATTTCAGAAGGAAAAATAGCAATACAAAGATCAGAGAATCCGAAATAGTGTAGAAATTCTCCAAGTATTATAATTAGTCAGAAAAATCACCAAGAAAATGATAAAAAGTTTGAAGAAAGGAACTTTTCTACATTCAGGACTAGGTTTTGATGGTAGGCTCAAAGGGATCACCTTCATCTTGGACCACGCCTCTCTCGCGCGGAATCGGTAGGAAGAGAGCGCGGCGCCGAGAGAGGAAACGAGAGCGGAGTAGCAGCGGCTGCTAGGGCTTTCTCGGAGAGGCTCGTTTTGATTTGGGCCCTACTTATATATCAAAGAAAGCACGTGCGATGCACCTGATGCGAAGAGATGGTTACACTGCCTTCGATGAACTCTTATATGACACGTGGCTCCGATAGATCACTCCTACGTGGACCTCTTCACCGGCCAGGCTGGGTCACGCTTGGGCCGGAACACAATTACGTAAACCTGGACCCCTTTCGGCCCAACCTCCGGGCCTACTTACCAAGGCCCAATCCTGGCCCTTACTCGGGCTTGGGCCTCAGCCTTCCTTGCTATTTTTGTAATTTTTAAAAATACCGCAGAAATATTTAAAATTACTAAATATAAATAACTAAACATTTCCGACAGAAATTTTTATACTCAGTAATTAAAATAAGATCCTGAGACCAACATTTCACTGATTATCACGATACTGCTAATTGGATTTGTGGCGTTGGGAAAGAGCTCTCTGGTTAATCTCATTTACTCCGTCTTTACCTGATTCGGCATCATCTCCTTCGCCCATACCGCCTCCCCTGCCGATACTTGTTGCAAAGATGTGATTCTTTTTGGGAAAACTGGGTTTTTGCTATTGTTCTAAATTTTGGTGATCTTCTATGTCGTTGTGTTTTCTCCTCTTATTTACTTATTTTTCTCATTATTTCCGGCCGAAGGTTCTAGTTTCTGGAACTAGGTTTGTGTTAAAATTTAAAACTTCAGCGGGGATATCAATTGGCTTTTCTCCAGATTTCTTATTAAAAGCTCTGATTTTTTGAGTTGCGGCTTGCGTTGGTTTCAAAAACTTAAAATTTCTGATCTGAGTATGTCCTTTTCCCCCTTTAATTTTGGACCCTAACTAGGACCCAACCTGATCCGGACCCGAATTTTTTGGGTCGGATCTAGGTTATACATAGACTTGACCGACCCGAATGACTCGTTGGGTCAAAAATTATAGCCGTAGACCTGACCTGATTCGACTCGATCTTTAATTGGATCGGATCTAGATCCAAAATTAGAACTCGAATAAGAAACTAGGTCGGGTCGGGGTCACTCAAAACCTGACTCGACTCGATCCATTTGTACCCCTATATCCATGCTACCCTCCTCCACCTCCACTGTTGCCACCACCCAAGCTACTCTAATAACCCAATCATCTCAAAACTAAAGAAATGTGATACATGATACACTACAGGAAAATCGGCCTTTCTCGACGCTTTTTTTCCGACGCCAGGGAGAAGCGTCGGGAAAAAAGGGCACACCTCCAAAAGTTGCCGACGCTTTAACTAAGCGTTGGTAATTCTCAAGAATAGACGACGTGCAAAAGCGTTGTCGTAATCTTATAGAAAAAGGCGACGTTTTTAAAAAGCGCAGAAATACATGATGCTTATTAGCGTCGTCGTACTCACATCCTAAGACGACGCGTATAAGCATCATCAAAACCATGCTCGCCTCCATGATCAAGACTAATTCACCAACATACTTTCTTCACAAAACCAATTCCTCACCACTTTTTGCCCACAAGCAATACATCCTCGTATTTTGATCAGAGCATGCATGCATATATCAACTTTTGTGTTTGTAGAAGACTTTCATGGGAAGATAAATTTGGATGCTTGATTTTAAATCCCAAGTCTTAATTTAGACTTTATCGATAGATCTCGATTATAGTTTAGATAAGATAAAGGAATCACAGAGGGCGCTGGATGAAATGTTCAAAAGAGATATTTTGTGATGGGCAGTGATGTTGTTATATATATTACACTTAATTTGGACCAGGCAAGGAGATTCTTCAACGAGATGTAGTATAGGAGCATAGTGTCATATAATACAATATTGATACTAGGGTATGCAAATTCGAAAGATATTTTTTGACTCTGAGCTTGTTGGCCTCAAATGCATCTGATGCAGCGCCACAATGGGGAAGGTTGCTATAACAACAGGCCAGTGAAAACCAGAAGATAGGGGGAAGGAAGAAGAGGAGGAGAGGAAGAGAGGAAGAGAAGAGGGGGAAAACAGGAGGAGGAAGAAAGAGAAGGAAGAGGGAGACGAGAGAGAAAGAGAGGAGAAAGAACGTAGGAGAGAAAATTTCAATCACTTCATTAAAACCCTAATCATCAAAATAGTCCCCTATATATAGGGTCCAAATAAACACAATTAACTTAAAACCCCCTTATACAGAAATAACTCCTAATAAGCCCAAAAATAGCATAAATAAGCCCTAAAATGTAAACAAGCCTAGAAATAAAAATAAAACAAATATGCAAAATAAGATGGTGGACTAGGTGGGTAAATAGTCAGCTCCGATATCCCCATCAACTCCTTCCGGATGGAAAAAATTCGATCCCGTCGAGTGCAAGTTTGGCCGGTTGTCATACTACTCCAGAAGGTCAGGATCAAGGCACTGCAACTCGGCTCGCGAAATCTACGTCACATCCGATTCGGATCGACCTTTCCACCGAACAAGGTAATGTTGGTAGCTTCCTTTCCTGGTAGACATAATCTGCTCATCTAATATATATTCTATGTGTTCTCTACGTGTATGAAACTTTGGAGGTGGAGGCTCAATAGTAGGTAATGGGTCAAGGTGATCAACAAAAATGGATGTATCAACAAAAAGGTTTGAAAAAATGAATGTTAACTTTTTGTATGGGACTAAATCTTCAATATTAAATGTTGCACTAATCCCATAGTCTTCCGGAAGATTTATAATATAAGCATTCGAACTGATTTTCTTTAGGACTTTGAACGGTCCCGCACTACGAGATTGCAACTTTTTGAACATTTCCGAAGGAAGTCGTTCAGAACTAATTCTCACCATGACATAATCTCCTACATTCAACTCTTTATAACATCTATGCAAATTAGCAAGGAATTTATATTTTAAGTTATTAGAATGAATACATTTGCTGATTTTCTGATGCAATGAATGCAGGTGTGATGCAAATGATTGTGCAGACTTAGAGATAGAGATGGGCATCGGGTCGTGCCGGGCCCGGCCCGGCCCAGGCCCATCGGGCCCCAGATTAAACGGGCCGTGCCTGGCCCGGCCCTGTTACTAA
>JAOXJJ010000868.1:25328-60858 GCA_025769935.1 Phoenix roebelenii
ATGATTTTGCAGTGCTTCATTCCTTCTGATTTTTCTTGACTTAGAAATCTTCACAATTAGACCAATGTCATTAGTACACAACATTATCTCAAGTATTTTGTAATCATCAAAATTCATCCTTTAGGGTTGTCAGATTCATCTTTCCGTAGTGTAGTTCTCTTCTTTTCAGGGGCGGGCTCTCTAGGAGACAATGAGTTCAGTATAATTTTTCGATCCTGGAACATAAAGCTACACGAATTCGACCATCCATGGAGTGTGACGTCCCTATCGTATAACCAAGATCTTCCTAGAATGACTTGACCTATGTCCATCAGAATGCAGTCGCACCAGATCTTGTCTTTATAAGATAGGAATTGAATCGAGATGAGGCATCTTTCTGACACTGAGATGGACGTCTTATCCACCCAAGCTACCATATATAAGTTGGGATGAGGGGTAGATTTCAGACCTAGGCAGAAAACAACTCCGGAAGCAATGGCGTTGATGCAACTCCCACTATCAAATAGGATTTTACACGTTTTACCATTGATCTTAATGAGCGTGTAAAACAAGAAGGTCCTACGCCAATCTTGCTCAGTCTTAGTCTAAGCTAAAGTATACCTAACTATATGAAGCTTAGGGTTTTGGTCATTCTGATCGGTGGGCTCATTTTGGATTTCAGTCTGGATAAACTCTAACCCGGTCTGTTCATCTCCAAAGTCTTCTACAAAATCCTCGATTTTTGATTCATAGACTTTTTCGACATATTCAGTCTCCTGAGTTCCAACTTCAAGTTCAGTCATTAGATAGGTCTTGGCATTACATTGGGACGCGATATGGCCAAATTTTTGGCACCTGAAATATTGGGTTTGGCTTCTTGAAGGAGGGTTGGAACTTAGTATGCCTTTTCCTTTATCATTTGACGGATTTTGAACAGGCATCGAGGATGTCCTAGTCGGTGCTTGGCTAGAGCCGGGCTGGTTAGGAGGGTTGGAAAATGGCCTGGATTGCGGAAGATAATTTTGATTAGGCCGGGCTCCTGGGACTATGGATCGAGGGTTGGTATGCCTCACTACAGGGATCCGTAAGAAACTATCCACATCTTGAGCCAACTGATATGCTTGGCCAAGGGTGGTTATCTCTCGGAGGATTAATTCTTTCTGGATCTCCTCATGGAGTCATGCCCGAAACCTAAAGAGGGTAACAGTCTCCTCTTCAATTACACCGCATCTCATATGAAACTCCTCAAATCGTGCAATATAATCGGCAACGGTTGATGTCCTTTGAGTTAATTTCTGCCACCTATCCATAAGGCATTGTCGGTAAAAGAATGATAGATATTTCTCATTCAGCTTTTCTTTCATATCCTCCCAGGTGGTGATACGAAAAAGCCTTTGGGTCTCACGTATATATTCAACATTATATTAGTACCAGCGTGCTAGCCCAATAAACTTCATTTTAGCAAATCGTACTTTTTTATCGTCAGTCATTTCATGCCACTCAAAATAATTATCCATGGCTGCTCTCTAATCAAGGTACACGCTTGGCTCTAGTTGACTAGGAAATGTGGGGGCATCTACTCTTACGGTACGAAGTAGTTGCTCGTCAAGATCGCGCTGGTGATTAGGAGGATGTTGGTTCCTAGAGGGATTGGGAAGAACTACAAGTGGTGGTGGCCTCAAGCGCGGTGACAATTGGAAGGGGAGGAGCAGCCGTAGGGGTTTCCTTTTTTTTCTCTGGTGAAAATCGACAAAGGGGGAAGAGAGGAAACACTGGATCATGGCTTTGGCAGCAAGGGCAAAGCCAACGTCCTCTGATACCAAGTTGATGCAGCACCACAATGGGGAAGGTTGCTATAACAATAGGTCAGTGAAAACCAGAAGATAGGGGGAAGGAAAAAGAGGAGGAGAGGAAGAGAGGAAGAGAAGAGGGGGAAAACGGGAGAAGGAAGAAAGAGAAGGAAGAGAGAGACGAGAGAGAGAGAGAGAGAGAAGAGAAAGAACATAGGGGAGAAAATTTCAATCACTTCATTAAAATCCTAATCATGAAAATAGTCCCTTATATATAGGGCTCAAATAAACATAATTAACTTAAAACCTCCTTACACAGAAATAACTCCTAATAAGCCCAAAAATAATACAAATAAGCCCTCAAATGCAAACAAGCCTAGAAATAAAAATAAAACAAATATGCAAAATAAGATGGTGAACTAGGAGGGTAAATAGTCAGCTCTGATGTCCCCATTAGCATCTAATCTTTTATTCAAAGAAAAGGGAGTTGAATGCAGCTTAAGGGTTCCTTATACTATTGTTAACCTTTTCACAGGTGGTTTAGTGACCAATTTTCTGCAACCTGCTTATGTGGTATGTTGTATATTTTGCTCCAAATTTTGTTTATGTTAAATGAAGTGACTATAGGTGGCAACATACACCAACTTGATTTATTGGGAGAGGAAGCTTCCTTCATCTTGTTGGATCCCGTTTAATTAGAGCCCACATTTGTCAAGTATCACTTGTAAATTCTGATGATCTCAAGAGCTTAAATGACATTTTACAGTGGTGAAGAGTTATCTTGGAGGGTGACTCTTCACGGGTGTGACCACCTGTGGTGTTTGGTTTTGCAGAAAGCTATAAATAGCTTGTCAGATTCTTTTTCTAATGCACGCATTAAGAGCGCTCTCTCTCCAGAAAAACTATTCTGCTAATTTTTTATTAGATCTTTGATGTTAAGCATAGTTGCAGATCTAAGCCTCACATACATCTCAAAGTTTGAAAGATGGATTTAGCGAGTCAAGATATATGATTCTTTTTTATTGTAGTTTAATTTTCATCAATGGTCCAAAATTGTCCTTGTCCATGGATTCTCGGTTCAAGAGTCTTGCATATCAACATCAACTAACTGCGCATTGATAACGTGATTAGTAGTTGCCCTGTATTTCCTTGATATGGTCATGATCCCACCGCTAATGATGTGGTCTCCAACTCCACGGTGGGGTTTGTGCTTGCACTAAAACCAGTTGTCTTGTTCTTATATCCAATTGTATAATAAAGTTCTCCAAGTGTTATACCAACGTGAACCTGACCATATGCTATACTCTTACATCAATTGTGACTAATTGGAGGTTTAGCAAGGTCAGCAATGATGAATACATCATGGTTAGGCACATAAGATATGCCCTTTTAGTTATGGCCACCACTCTGAACCAATGTTCTAACTATGCATCTTGTTGATGATGATGGATTCTTGAACATGGGATTCATTTTTCGGGTGATGATGAGGACATGCTTCTTACTAACAGATCGGCAGAGGTAACGGAAGTTGGGTTCACATATAGTATTTCCCATCACTTTACCTTATTTTTATAATAAGCAAATTGATAAAGATGTAATATAGAGATTGGAGATAGGAAAGTGCTGCAATGAATGAAGGGGCATTGAGTCTATATAGTTATATTTGAAAAATGGCGTGATATTGTACAAAGCAAGATAGCATCAAGAAGATGTGATTATATAATTTGTGATATATAATGAGAAGATCAAAATTTTCAAAGGTTATTATATGAGTTCAATATGAAATCATTTTTAGTTCTTTTTTTATTGGTTCGTGAGGAAATAAAAGATAATATATGGACCGCTACATCATATACGGAAATATAAATCCAGATTTATCATTTGATGGTTTCCTAATGGTTGGCATTTTGATAGTTTGCTCAGTTTCTCACAAAGTTGTACTTTCTTTGAATTCCTAATCTTTCTTTCTTTTTTCTACATCCTTCCCCTTCTTAACTATTGTATCTCTTTATATTGAACTTTTCTTTCCATTCCTGACTTACTTTTGCTTGTTAATGCTATTGGTAAAGTAGGTCTAACTTCTTTCATTATATATATATATATTTCGAAAAATAGAGCTCACTTTAAATTCATTTTATTATCTCCAGAGGAAGTTTTGTAGCTCATACTTCTATTGAGAAGCTATTTTAGATGCCTACACAAGAAAACTTATGAGTTGGTGTGGCAATATGCATTGGCTATTCTCCAAGGCCATTAGGTGGAGCAACATAAAATATTAAAAAGTATTATGTGATATACATAAATAAATATTTATCAAATCAACTGATTCTATAAAGAATAATGATAAAACATGTAATGAATAAGAACAACATGGATTAGAGAATGTCACATATAAAGAACTATAATAGGGTTGTCTAAGTGTTGAGATCGATAGAAGTAAATCAAATAAGAACTAGACATACTCAAAATGTAAACGGGTGGAAAGAAAGAATGATATTGTCTCCATCCAATGTATCATGAACTTCTAGGAAAAGAAAAACATGATCCAATGTGAGCAAGTTATGAAGTAATAGCAAGCTCATATTGCTCAAAACTCAAAAAGCATATACAATTTCCCCACTTGATTCATCATCATCCAAGTCATCAGAATCTGTTGCCATGTCATCAAATGTACTAGCCCCAGATGTTTGTCCACCACTAAGATTTGGGTCCTTGACAAGCTTCTTTGCCTCCTCTATTATGGCCATTATTTCATCAATGCTTTGCACTGGAGTATACATGTCATCTTGTAAGTCGCTTTGATACCCATCAACGAGCTCCATCGGTAGGTTGTTTAAAAACCAAGGATGGGTTTTAATCTGTTGCATGGTTATTCTCTGCAAAATTTAATGAATAAAGTAAAAAACAATTGCCCAATGCTCTTACAAATTATGAGTTTCATCAAAAACAATAATATAAGATAGTCTACTTCAAATTTATGATGTTTGTCAGCTATACAAAAACAATACCTGATAGGGAGAAAAATGGATCATCCAGCCTACAACTAAAAGGCCGCCCAATTTCGGCCTAGTAAATGTCAACGACAATCAGCTGAATCTTCACCTCGGCTCAAAGTCAGCTCGACTTCGAGACTCCGCCAAAAGCTCACCACTTTCAGATATTCGCCGACTCCCCCGACCAAGCTCGAGGTGCCTCCAAACATTCGCCGACCTGCCCCGACCAAGCTTAGGGCGCCTACCCAGCAATACGCCCCGACCCTCGAGCTCGGGGCACTCCACCGAGCACGCCTCGGAATCCGGAAAGTCGAGATACTCCCAACATCCGCCAAGCCGACCTCGTCAAACGCATGACGCGACCTTTTAACGAGCTCGGCCTTGCCAACGACCACATCCATGTGCGTGCCTACGTCCATCTGCGTGACCGTACTTTGCAACACTACCGTGTCACATCTCTATATCCAGCCTTCAATAGTCAGACGACACCTTGACCACTCCAACCATACCCTGCCGAGATTATCAACACCCTACCGCTCTAAAAAACGGGTAGTACTACACGCCATCAGCCAGCCTAAGCTGCGCGCCATCCGGATCAGAACCACGTCCCCTCATGATGAGGGCTGACAGTGCCTTTGCCACCTGGGCCACTCCACCGAGATTATAAATAGCTCGGTCAGGTAACTTCTAAGGGACTCTTTTGGCTGGACCAAAATTGATCCCATTCTAACTTGATCATCGGAGGGCCCTCATCGAAAACACCGGTGAGGCTTTGTGCAGGTCCCCGGCCGTCGCGCAGAAGGTGGCTCCCGTCTTCTCCTTCCAACCAACGGCGGCTCCCTTGACTCCTCTGGCGTGGTCACCCTCGGGCCAAATTTGAACCACAACATTTCTGGCGCTAGAGGAAGGGCCTGAGCCGGGGGCCCCAAACACGTCGAGAAATCGGGAATCAGCGCTTGACTGCTCTCTCCAAAGTCCACCTCCTGCATCGCATGCACCGGCTGACCAAACTTCTCAAATCCAGCCAGAGCAGTTTTATTTGCTCGCTCAGCAAGTCCAAACCCTAGCTGTGGTTATTCAAACCCTTTATCCAACTAGAGTTTCATCAACCACCGAACTCGATAGGAAGGTCGAGGAAGCGGGGCGACAAATCCAAATGCTTTGGGATCAGGTCGTGGAACTCCGCGAGAAGTGTTATCGATCAAGAAGCAGGTCCCCTCGGAAGTCTGGGAGACATCTCTACCACCGAAGTTTTGAGGAGTATACTCCTCTTACGTTCTCCAGGGCCGAAATTCTCACAAAAATTGAGGGTTGCGGCCACCTCCAATCTCCCCCGAAGATGTGATCATTCAAGTTACGGAAGCGTTTAGGCAAATACTGCCGCTTCCATAGGGATCACAGCCACAACACGAAGGATTGCTATCAGCTCCGTGATAAAATCGAAGTGATTGTCTGCCAAGGCTTTTTGAGCCGGTTCGTTAGCGGGTCAACCAACAAAGTGGAGCTCGATGGGCAAACTTCGGGACCATTTGACGGACCCGACGACGGACGCCACAGTGTGGGTATTATCAATACCCCATCTATAAGTCTCCCATGTTGATGCCTCCCTGGCTCCAAGGGCCCAAGAAAAGGCCACACTCACCGGCCCGAGGCTAGTGACCCCAGATGTAAATTACTCCCCCAAGAAAGGACCTCAGCCTCATTCAGGTCAGGGCTTTTTTTCTTAGATCGTAATCTAATGAAATTATCTTCCGAAATTTTTTGAAGGCATCTCTGAAGTGTCCTAGGAAGCTCGGCGCATATTTGATGTCCTGGCAACGCAAGTTATATGCCGACAACCTTATAAAGTCGCCCCTGGAGCTTGACTCGGAGCGCCCTGCAGGACTTAGCGAGAGCCCGAGGGTCTCACAACTACAGGTTCTATTTATAAAGTCGACTCTGGAGCTTGCCTCGGGGTGCCCTGCAGAACTTAGCAAGAGCCCGAGGGTCTCGCGACTGCAGGTTCCATCTACAAAGTCATCCTTTGAGCTCGACTCGGGATGCCTTGCGGCGCCAATGGGGAGCCGAGGAACAGCACCCTTGTCCACAGGATTCTACAAGTACGTCTCTGATCTGAGTGGGGGGCATCTACAAAGTCATCTTTTGATCTCGGCTTGGGATGCCTTGCGGCGTCAACGGGGAGCCGAGGAAGAGCACCCCCGTACATAGAATTCTACAAGTACGCCCCTGATCTGAGTGGGGGGCATCTACAAAATCATCCTTTAAACTCGGTTCGGGATGCCTTGTGGCGTCAACGGGGAGCCGAGGAAGAACACTCCCATCCGCAGAATTCCATGGATGTGCCTCCTATCTTAGTAGGAAGGCAATGGCGGGGTTTGTTTAAACCTCGCCGTCCTCGGGTAGATGTTTATCCCCGAGCTTATTATTTCCGAGTTGGCTGTGGCCCTCAGATGGATTTCTAAATCTCGAGTTGGCCTCGACCCTCGAACAAATTTCTGCTCTCGAGTAGATGCTTATCTCCGAGCTTATTATTTTTGAGTTGGCTGCGGCCCTCGGATAGATTTCTAAATCTCGAGTTGGCCTCGACCCTCGAGTGGATTTCTACTCTCGGGTAGATGTTTATCCCCAAGCTTATTATTTTCGAGCTGGCTTCGTCCCTTGGATGAATTTCTAAATCTCGAGTTGGCCTCGACCCTCAAGTGGATTTCTGCCCTCGGGTAGATATTTATTCTCGAGCTTATTATTTCCGAGCTGGCTTCGTCCCTCGGATCGATTTCTAAATCTTGAGTTGGCCTCGGGCCTCGAGCGAATTTCTGCTCTCAGGTAGATGTTTATCCTCGAGCTTATTATTTCCAAATTGGCTTCGGTCCTCGGATGGATTTCTAAATCTCGAGTTAGCCCCGGCCCTCGAGTGGATTTCTGCTCTCGGGTAGATGTTTATCCCCGAGCTTATTATTCCCGAGCTGGCTCTGGCCCTCGGATGAATTTCTAAATCTCGCCTCGGCCCTCGAGTGGATTTCTGCTTTCGGATAGATGTTTATCCCCGAGCTTATTATTCCTAATCTGGTTTCGACTCTCGGATTGATTTCTAAATCTCGAGTTGGCCTCGGCCCTCGAGCGGATTTCTACTCTCGGATAGATGTTTATCCCCGAGCTTATTATTTCCGAGTTGGCTTCGGTCCTCGGATGGATATCTAAATCTCGAGTTGGCCTCGGCCTTCGAGCGAATTTCTGCTCTCGGGTAGATGTTTATTTCCGAGCTTATTATTTTCGAGCTAGCTTCGGCCCTCGGATGGATTTCTAAATCTCGAGTTGGCCTCGGCCCTCGAGTGGATTTCTGCTCTCGGGTAGATGTTTATCCCCGAGTTTATTATTTTCGAGTTGGTTGCGGTCTTCAGATTGATTTTTGAATCTCGAGTTGGCCTCGGCCCTCGAGCGGATTTCTACTCTTGGGTAGATGTTTATCCCCGAGCTTATTATTTTTGAGTTAGCTTCAGCCTTCAGATGGATTTCTAAATTTCGAATTGGCCTCGGCCCTCGAGCGGATTTCTACTCTTGGGTAGATATTTATTCCCGAGCTTATTATTTTCGAATTGGCTGCGGCCATCGAATGGATTTCTGAATCTCGAGTCGGCCTCGGCCCTCGAGCGAATTTCTGCTCTCGGGTAGATATTTATCCCCGAGCTTATTATTCCTGAGTTGGCCTCGGCCCTCGAGCGGATTTCTACTCTTGAGTAGATATTTATTTTCAAGCTTATTATTTTTGAATTGGCTGCAGCCATCGAATGGATTTCTGAATCTCGAGTTGGCCTCGGCCCTCGAGCGGATTTCTGCTCTCAGGTAGATATTTATCCCCGAGCTTATTATTCCTGAGTTGGTTTCGGCCTTCGGATAGATTTCTAAATCTCGAGTTCGCCTCAACCCTCGGGCAGATTTATACTCTTGGGAAGATATTTATCCCCGAGCTTATTATTCCCGAGTTGGCTTCGACCCTTGGATAGATTTCTAAATCTCCAGTTGGCCTCGGCCCTCGAGCGGATTTCTACTTTTGGGTAGATATTTATCCCCGAGCTTATTATTTCCAAGTTAGTTGCAGCCCTCGGATGGATTTTTGAATCTCGAGTTGGCCTCGACCCTCGAACAGATTTTTGCTCTCGGATAGATATTTATCCCCGAGCTTATTATTCCTGAGTTGGCTTTGGCCTTCGGATGGATTTCTAAATCTCGAGTTTGCCTCGGCCCTCGGGCAGATTTATGCTCTTGGGTAGATGTTTATCCCCGAGCTTATTATTCCCGAGTTAGCTTCGACCCTCGGATAGATTTCTAAATCTCGAGTTGGCCTCGGCCCTCGAGCGGATTTCTACTCTTGGGTAGATATTTATCCTCGAGCTTATTATTTCCAAGTTGGCTACGACCCTCGGATGAATTTTTGAATCTCAAGTTGGCTTCGACCCTTGAGCGGATTTCTGCTCTCGGATAGATATTTATCCCTGAGCTTATTATTTCCGAGTTGGCTTCGACCCTCGGATGGATTTCTAAATCTCGAGCTGGCCTCGGCCCTCGAGTAGATTTTTGCTCTCGAGTAAATGTTTGTCCTTGAGTTTATTATTCCCGAGTCGGCTTCGGCCCTCGGGAAGGTTTCTATTCTTGGGTGGATTCTTATCTCCGAACTCACCTGCACTCCCGAGTTAACAAGAACCCTCGAGCGGGCTTCTATCATTAAGTTAATCTATGGTTATTTGTTTTTCCTTCTCTGATTTTGCTCTTCTGGGCAAAGCTTAAAGCGGCCCGCACTATTGAATAAGGAACTACGAGTTCGTCTCACATAAGGCTTATTTTTAAATTGGGGGTATACCGAGCTCGGAGATTTCTACAAGTACTAAATGCAACCCCTGCTATATGAGATGGGCCCGAATTTGGGCTACACAATTCAGATCTTGATGTCCGAGCATGGAGCAGAACAAACTCAAATACTTATTGAAAGAGAAGAAATTTTATTGATAGTAAAGGTCGAGGGCCGAATACAAGAGTGCCCGACATTGAATTACAAAGGGCCTAAACGGTCAGCCTTACCAAAACAAAAATAATAATTAGTCGACATGAACGACCTCCACATTGGTGTCAGCTACGGCCTCCGACTCGGTTGCGACCTCGGGAGTGTTGTCTCCACCCGCTTCAACAACTTCAGCTCCAATGCCGGCGTCAGGAATGGTTGTTGACTCCATCTTATCGGCAGCTTCGGGAGCAATCTCCGGCCTGGCCTCAGCAGTGGCTTCCACAGTGTCCCCACTCGCCTCGGCAGCTCCATCTAGGTCTAGTTCGAAACTGCTGAGGTCAACTCCAGGACAGAACTGTTGAACTTGAAAACGACAATTGTCGAAACCTTGGACCATAGCAGCAGCAGACCCTTCCGCTTGTTCAGCAAAGTACTCCTCTGACTGATGGAATTTCTCAACAGCCTCATGGGCGGATGATTCCACTAGGCTCTCAAGCCACCCAACCTTTAGCTCCCGCTCTTCCGCCTCGCCCTATTTCGAGCTTGGAGATACAGCTTGTAGAGGAGGAGCGAGCTTGGGAATGATCGGCCTCCATGTCTTGAATCTGAGCCAGCCTATCCTTTATTATGGCCTCAGAAGCACGTACTTTCTTTTTGGTCTTCCGAAATGGCTGTGCGGCGGCTGCAGCTTTCTCCTCAGCCTCGTGCTGCTGCTCAACGGCGGCCGCCCGATTTTTGACCTCCTGCTGACATTGCTGCTCGGGCTTCGACCTGTTGCTCTTGGAAATTAGTGCACTCCGCCCTCAACCTAAGTGCCCTCAGCTCTTCTTGGTCGGCAAGTATGCTGGACATCAACACGTCGACCACGTGAAGAGACTGGCACGAAAAGAGAAGAGTGTCAGCAAAAATTGAGCATTCACAAAGGAAATAAATAAGGGACAGAAGGATGACATTACTTACCCACACGCTCGCCGAATAAACGTGATGGACGAAGTCGGCAACATCCTCCTCCATCAGTGCGCGGTCGCACGGAAGCATGATGCTGTGCACGAGCCTGCGAACAACATCTTCAAATTCAAGGGCCGAATTGCCCTCAGGTGTACGCTATGGTTGTTCCCCGCCGAACTCGAAAAACATCGGCTCGATTCTTGCCAAGGCTGAAACTTCGGAGAAGGTTGCAACCTCGGCGCATAATGAAGCCATGGGGGGACCGAATTCTCGGGCCCACACCCTGGCTCGGAATCCAGTCCGGATGGCTGGGTTATCGTGGCGACCTCCAGAATTTGGTCAACAAGTGCAACCGCCGCTTGGTCGGGAAGATCTCCCCCAGTCATCGACTGGGGCACCTCGGCTTCTTCTACAAGCCCCCAGCTAGGTCCGACCAGAGCAGAGGCGACAGCCTCGGGCTCTTCCTGCTCGATCTTAAGGTCGGGGGCAACTTTTGCCTTCTTTGGCCTCCCTTCAAGATGGACCCCTTCAAGGGCAGCCCTCTTCCTCCTATATATGGCCATTAGTATCTTAGTGTTGAAGATCATCCCTGCGATATCTGGAGACAAGAAATCTCACCAGCATCTCCAACATAAAAAAGAAAGAAGAAAAAGCCAAATTACTCTTACCCTCAGGACGAGCCAGGCTCAAGCCAAGATTCACTAAGGCCTCCTCACTGAGCAGGTCAGGAAGTCGATGAGTCTCTTTCAGTCCAAGCAAACTATCTAAGGTCTTCTTCTCGGACTACAACAACTGCGGGAGCTTATTGTTCGCCGAGGCCAGCAAAAAGCTCTAGGTCGGATTAAATCTCCACGACCACTCGGAGGAGATAAACAAAAAATTATCCTTCCATCCGTGGATGGAAGTAGGCAGGCCCCTAAATAGCTTGTGGCCTCCTTGAGGAAAGAAGTACCACCACCCTTTATCCACATGGTTGCCTTTTAATATAAAGCAACTCTTGAAGACATTCACTAAGGGGGGGCAGGCCATGTGCCAGGCAGAAGGCAAGGAAACCGATGATTAGCCTTCACGAGTTCAGGGCAAGCTGCGCATGCACCAGGCCATACGCCATCAAGAGCTCACCCACAAATTCATGCAGAGGAAACCTCAGCCCTGCTTGGAGTGTATCTAAGTACACTCTGACTCAACCGTTAGGTGGGTTAGTGACTCGACCTTCGAGGTCCAGAAGTTCGAGGATAAACTTCGGAGGAATGAAGAATTGGGCTCGGACCGAGCCTAGATCCTCGTCGCTCATGAGCAAGCCAGTTCTATCTGGGCTTAGGCCCACCTCGAATTCAATCTCTTCCACCTTAGAAGAGGCCTAAGCTCGCGATGGACCTACATCGAACATTGATGCCCTCGTCGGCGAGTCCATTGCCCTGGTCTTATGATTATAAAAAAGAGGGGAGGACGAAGGACTCTCCGAGCGACCAAAAGGAGGGATAAAATGCCTACCCAAAAGCTTGCCGGAAAAGGTAGACGGGCAGAGAAGAAGAATATCCACCGGAAGAAGGAGGCAACAGCCAGCGAGAAAGCTGATAGAAAGCTCCCAAGAACGTCAGGAAGAAAGCTCCAACACCCCAGCGATGGCAGCTAAAGAAAGAAAATCAGGAGCGGAAGAGGGTCAAGTAATGATCCTAAGACCCCCTTTATATGCTTTATATAGGCCGCTACAGCGGCTCCGATCAGGCAACCTAAATGATCAAATGACCCGAGATTCGCCACGTGGCGAGCCATAAGACGGCCTCAACAAATCTCCCCGAATCATCCCACTAAATGCTGATCATTATGGAGGGCGCTCCGGAGCTCGAAATACTGATGACTGACCTCTTCCAATCTGCCAGACGAGATACTTCAGAGAAGGGAGCATTAATGATCGGCTTCTCATGTTCTACCAAACGGAGTGCTTCGGGGGACGAGGAATTAATGATCGAGACCCTCCTCGTCCTACTCCAAGGAACGCCCACGTGGAACATTGGGAAATTTCCACGGTGGATCAACTCTAGAAAATATGGCAGCTCAAACCTCCCAAGTCCAACGTCAAGCTCTCAGCCAAGAAAGGCGCCGAGGCATACCCAATTCGGTACACGCCTCTTTTTGCCTATGTGATTGAAGCATTAGATGATCAGAAGTCTGCCTACTTCCATCGTTCGAGCAGCGAGGCAGCTCGACCTCGGAAGTGGGGGGCAAATGATAAGGAGAAAAATGGATCATCCAGCCCACAACTAAAAGGCCGCCTAGTTTTGGCCTAGTAAACGTCAACGACAATTAGCTGAATCTTCGCTTCGGCTCAGAGTCAGCTCGACTTCGGGACTCTACCAAAAGCTTTACCAACTTCAGATATTCGTCGACTCCCCCGACCAAGCTCGGGGTGCCTCCAGACATTCGCCAACCCGCCCCGACCAAGCTCGGGGCGCCTACCCAAGCAATACGCCCCAACCTTCGAGCTCGGGGCACTCCACCGAGCACATTCCGGAACCTGGGAAGCCGAGCTACTCCCAGCACCTGGGAAGCCGAGCTACTCCCAGCACCCGCCAAGCCGACCTCATCAAATGCATGACGCGACCTTTTAACGAGCTCGGCCTCGCCAACGACCGCACCCATGTGCGCGCCTACATCCATCTGTGTGGCCGTACTTTGCAACACTACCGTGTCACATCTCCATATCCGGCCTTCAACAGTCAGACGACACCTTGACCACTCCGGCCATACCCTGCCGTGACTGTCAACACCCTACCATTCTCAAGAACGGGCAGTACTACACGCCATCAGCCAGCCTAAGCTGTGCGCCATCCGGCTCAGAGCCACGCCCCCTCATGATGAGGGCTGACAGTGCCTCTGCCACCTGAGCCACTTTACCGAGACTATAAATAGCTCGGTCAAGTAACTTCTAAGGGACTCTTTTGGCCAGACCAAATCGATTCCATTCTAACTTGATCGTCGGAGGGCCCTCACCGGAAACACCGTGAGGCTTTGTGCAAGTCCACTGCCGTCGCGCAGGAGGTGGCTCCTGTCTTCTCCTTCCAACCAATGGCGGCTTCCTCGACTTCTCTGGCGTGATCACCCTCGGGCCAAATTTGAACCACAACAATACCAAATAACACAAGTAATTGTATGGTTTGGTTAAAAACAAATCAAACAATAGGCACCTCTAAATGTTGCATATCATAAACTCATGTTCAATTAATTTGAAATATTTGATAACTATTACCTTTTTAGGATCAACAACAAATATCTGAGATATAAGGTTTCTACATTCCACTGATATTGGAAGATGGTCTGGAACTGAGTACTGTACCTTAAGTATTCTCTGCCAAAGTAAATATTTATTTGGTCAAGCAATGTATAAGTGAGAATGCAACTAGCTATTTGGAGGGATATGATCTCTATATAAATTAAAATAAAAATTGACCTCCATTATCTTTTTAATATTTGTTGGGTCACTTGGATCTTCAAATGGATAACTCCCAACCAGCATCACATATAATACTACTCCACATGACCAAATATCTGCAAGCTGTAGTTCTTGATGAACAATTAGTATGGTTTATGACAAAATAAACATAGAAATTATTTAAAAGAATAATATAAATCAACCTACCATTCCATCATATTCTTTTGTAGATAAAACTTCTGGAGCAATGTAAGCTGGCGTGCCCACTGTTGATTTTGGCTGAGAGTTCCACATCAAAGACTGCAACCAATATAAACAAAGAGATAAATGAAAGGGGCATTGGGTAATAGCTAAAACCAAGAATAGTCAATAATCATAAGTGACGTTCAAGAAGAATCAGGCTAAAGACAGATTTGGTATTTAGAAAGAAGTATAGAGAATTTTCCAAAAAATTGAAATAAATTTGCATAACTAAAATCTGAAAAATCAATAATAATAACTTGTAATCTAAAATTATTTCTTGAATTAGCTATGTCCAATTTCCTAAAAACTGAATAATGACTAATTGAAAGAAAGGCATGACTAGTTTAATTACCAATAATAATTTGAGATATTTTATCAAATTGAATAATTTCAACGTATTTGTATCTAAAATCAACTACCTTGGAATAGCCAAAATCGCATATTTTGACACGAGGGGCCTCATTTCCGTCCAAAAGAATGTTTTCTAGCTTAATATCCCTATGACATATTTGCTGCAATAAAATAACCAAAGATATCACTCCCATGACACAATAATAAAAAATAAAGTTGTTTAACAGACTTACCATGGAATGGCAATAGCTTAGACCTGATATTATTTGTTGAAAGAAGAATCTTGCCTGTTTGAAATGTCATAACCAACAGTAGATTATAAACCAAGCATATTTAGTTAAAGGTAGATGCTTTCACAACGATTTTTTCAATTTCTTTACCTCATCTTCATTAAATCTCTTTTCCTTGGATATCCTATCAAAAAGCTCACCTCCTGCAGCATATTCCATGACTATGGCTAAATGCGTAGGCGTTAACAATACCTAAAATTAACAAACTCGCTTATTAGGTCTCCATCTATAACACAGACAAGGATAAACAAACTAGCAATTTAGTACTTAAAGTATATCAAAAAAATAAAAATAAAATTAACATTCAACATTTTTAAAAATATTCAAAAGTCTGTTTGCATCGCAAGAAAACTTTAATATTTTATTAAAAGCTTTCAAAGAAATGTTAGTTAGGTATGATACTGGTGTAGACCTAAAGTTTTTATTTGAATTGGTATTTTTTCTTTATTTTAGTAGACAGTATTTTGCTAAGACAAATTGATATACTTTAGAACAAAAAGCAATGAGCAAAATGATATAACAAGAAAATACCTTAAGAGTATAATTAAGCATTTAAATAAAATGAAGTAAATATCTCTTGGTTGTTAGATAATATAACCTTCAACATAAACAAATAAGTGTTGCTGTACAAAGTTAAATTTAAATTTTAGCCTATTTAGTTGCAAATAAAGACAATAGAAAAGAGATTAATATTTATCTTGAGCACTCCAAAGAAAAATATCAAGTGTTCAACTTATCACTAATTTCTAGCACCAATTTCAAATAAAAAAAATTATAAAGGGAAGATATATTTTTAATTTTGTTATGACTTAATATAGTAATATAGAAAGTAGAGAAAATGCCATAAAACCACCACCATAAAGTAAAGAATGATATTATAATAGAAATGGTAATTAGTTAATAATATTATCAAATTATTCGTAAACCAACAAACACTTGAACAAGAAGGCTTATGAACATATAATAGATTACTTTGACGAACACAAAGGTGTACTATTTTGATAACTCATATTCATCATGGCCATAGTTTAATATAAAGTTTACATTTATAATGTGCAACAGTCATATAAATCTTATGATAGTTTTACTTCCACTTCTTCTAAGAGCTTTCTCTAGTTGTATAGCTTTAATATATCTTTTCTAAGCAAAGATAATACTAAAAAATGATAATATAAGTATCAACAACTAATATTATTTTAGATCCAACATAAATGTACTCAAGGATTGGAAAGGATAATTAAATATATTAATAAAAGGCTTGCTTTTTCTTTATAAATAAATCAAAATAATATTGACCTTAATAGATGGAAAAGTTTAATTAGTACAAAAAAATGAGATAAAAGTAGAGAAATAAATCTAGATAAAGAGTTGGATATTTAACAAATTAAAAAAATAGATTAAAATGTAGAAAAATTACATCCATAAGCCCCTTTAAGAACTAAAATGATGACTCCAATTGCAACAAGAATATAAGGAGAACAAAATTTACCTCCTTAAATCTTACTATATTTGTATGTTTCAGTACTCTATGGTTAATGATCTCCCTCTGCACGTTCTTATCAATCTGCAAATCAAAATGAACAAATATAGTAAAGAATTATCAAAACAAGTATGAACACATGCCCTATAAACTAAGAAAAAATCACAATCCAAATAAAAAATAGATAATAGAAAATCGTTGAGAAAGGCAAAGATGCAACTAAATTTTAGATGCTAAAAGTAATGATTTACCAAAATATCAAATCCAATCAAAGCAATAAAAAGAACAAAGGAAAGATGTACAAAACTATTTCCCCTATTTTAAAACAATGTTTAACCAATATTCTAGAAGAAATAGTTAGCTTGTGGTGGAACATGATCTCAAACTTTGACCTTCTAAGATGATCTTAGGGTTTGAGAAGAAAGAAATGAAGAAAAGAAAAAATAACAAACCTTTTCTCCTCTCTCGATAAACTTTGCAGCAAACAACTTCTTCATCATTAGATCTTTAACCAACTTAGTTACCCCAAAATTTCCAGAACCAAGGTTCCTCAACACTTCATATCGCTCCATTGCAATTTAGAAATTTAAGAAAACCAAGCGCAAGTATGATCGATCACCAAATTTAAGACAAATGAGAGCAAATATGATCGATCGCCACTAAAACTAATACTCTCAATCTGCTCCTTCTGTTCTTCTCTTCTCTTTTCGGAGAATGCGAGAAGGAACTAGAAAGGGAAAGTATATGAGAGTTTTGAGGCTAAATATAGACACTATTTGGGTATCTCAAGTCCTTGCCATTTGCCAGTATAAATAGTTTACATTCCTAAAAGTTGAGAATGATCTTAAGAGTGGATCATAAGATATTTTATGAAGGATTATATATGAAGACATAAAATATGCTTTTACATCTTTATCCTTTTGAAACGACATATCTGTCCTTAAGAATTTTAGATTTTTACAGCTTGGTATAAGGAGCGTATATTATATAGGCTGTCAAAAATTGTAGAAGCAAAAATATGACAAGGACTTGCCAAATATATATCTAATTTCATGAAACACCAAATAAATTAAGCATATAAATGAGAAAGATTAATAGATGATTACTTAAAAGAACTAGCACTCCAAGCATGTCATTCCAAACTCATACTCCAATCATAGTCAACTCTAACCCTAGGTTTCCTTGTTTACTAGATAAATTCAACATCCTTTGATATATGATGATGCTTGATCGAACTCTTGGTGTTATGACTAAAGCCTTCTCCTATGGCTATGGAGTGAACACAATAGGTCTTGATAATAAAATTAATACGACATCTAAAACACTCAAAAAAGTCTTTAAATTTACTCCATAATCTAATCCACTTAAAAAAAATGATGATCCCCAAAGAAAAAAGAATTTTCAATCCACTCCACTTGAATATCAAAAATGAATAATAGAAAATAAGAAAATTATGAAAGTAGGATTCTAAATCCCCATCTCTTTCCTTAATTTAAATAGTCTATTACAAATTTTCCATTTATTCTAGAAAGGCATCTATTTTAGAATATAGATATAATATTTTTTCTAGTTAAAAGAGGAATGAGGTAGAAAATAATAGTTAGATCCTTTTTAATGTCTTCCAATCAATATGTACAAAATTATAGTATAACCTTTTTGTATATTTGCACTAGCGAGATCTGTTCTTGAGAATCTATGTCAAATTTCTTTCCTAGTTGGGATTGAATTTTTAAATAAAATATTATAAAATTTTAAATTCAGATAAAGGCTAGATCTTGACTCTTACATTAACTTACCCTTCTATCATATTAACAATTCCTCCCAAATCAAAATTTACGGCCATTAAAAGTTTCAATTCATAATTAGGTCTTGGATGCGGTAGATCTTGCTTCCAAAATGCAATTCAAACCTGTCCAAAATGGCCAACTTGGTCCACAACAGGCCTAGTGACCCTTTCGATTCAAGAGAATCAGTACATATAACTTCTAAGGCCTTGCATAGAATGACTTATGGGTGGATTAGTATTTGACTTATTGAAATACTGTCAATGGAATTGCAACCTAATTTTGTTGTGTCAAATCCCTACATTGGCCTTCCAAGTGTATTTAACTTGTCCAATTAAGAGTGAATGATTATTCAACCTCAATTCAAATTAATTGTTGTTGATATCATTCGCCACAAATTTGAAATCATCTATGGGATGTGCAATATGGCATAGTATATGATAACAACTTGCTTGGGATGGGCCCATATTTTGGCTAATTTTCAACTTCCAAGTCTTTGTTAAACTGAGATTCATCTGAGGAAAGATCTACTGAAACAAAAAAGGAATTATTTACTTACATTAGGGTATAACCATGCCTTTCTAGTACTAGTTGTAGCTTAAGCATGATTTATAAATTAATGAGGCTAGTTTGAACTCAAGTCTTATCAAAAGTTAGATAACTAAGTTCAAGATCCACTTAGTTACAACTAAGTTATATTACATATACTCGAGAAAGAGGCAAGATTTTAATGTCATAAGGGAGGCTGCAACAACAAATTGTTTTATAATGCATATTAGGTTAACCTCCTCCACTTAATTGCTTCTCCCAACCCCATATGGCTTGGACCAAATATGTAATCAAATAAAATAATGGAGATAAAAAATGAGCCAAGATGACAATTATATTAATTACATCAATAATTGACTTGGAAGGGATATTCAAACCCATGATCTATAGCAAACTTGGCTCTGAAAACATATAGCTGATCACTTAAATTCAAAACCTTAACTTTTTAAAGAACGGGTTATTGCTGCATATCAAACTTTTGGCTAATAACTAAATATAAATTTTATAAGATACAACGTATAAATATTAATAAAATATAAGTTCATGCCTTATTACTAGATTATAGATGCTCGTTGTATTTACATATACTACTATTTGGCACATCTGATGTACATATTTCCAGGTGAAGGGAGCAAAATAATCTATGGAGGTGGAGATTCACAGGCCCCCAGATTTTGGAGTTTTCTTTGTACAAAGATGCATTTATATTGGATTTCTTGAAGCTGGACACAATTAGTTGTGCATAGCTTTTATTCAAACTCTTCTCTATTTCATGAAAGATAAATGAAAAACATGATTCGTAAGGGTATAAATGTCATTTTACTTTTTTTTGCCCTTGCCAAAGACCCTGAGACATTGGGTCTAGAATGGGGGATAGTTTTCAAATCCACTGTAACTTTCATTGTTGAAAGTTATTTACCAGCTACATGACTTCACCTTGCATCAATTCATAGGAAGGTTGGTTTTAGATGGAGAGAAATTTTGGCATTCTTTCATGAGCTATCAAATCTACCATGTCCCTGAACTGTAAAAATTATTCCATTGGCCCAATCTCCCAACAGTAACCAAAGGCAAAATCTTGATTTATTGGAGTGCATACATGTAGAAAGTCCTAAAAAATACTAACCCCAAGGTCATTCCAAGATGGACTCTCACCAAACAATACTCTCTCTTCTGGATGCAAGACAAATAATTTTGTCCTGCTCCCACTGTGCATTGCCATCTTAAAAATGGAGTTACGAAGGCTAAGACCTGACCATCCAAGTGTACCCATACTTACAGAAACCAACGCAAACGGTTACTTCAACTTTAATCACTTCCCATCGTTTTCCTGCAAAAATATTTACTTTTATTTCTTCTCCTGCCTCAAAACTTCTGGCCACCACAGCCACCAACCGTTACTTCTTTCAGTTCCGTTGCAGAATTAACACAACAAACAACTCAGGACGTGGTTTCAGCACACGAGATGGAGAAGAGTAATTAAGAAACAGGATAGGATGAGGACAAAGTAATTAGAAGTCCCCAACAAGTTTTGTCTGCTCCATTGAGAAGAAGGGCACTTGGAAGAACAGGATGGAGCCATTTGAACTTTTTGTCAGTGAAACCAAGACCGAAACCAAACTCTAATGAGACATGCTGAACTAACTTAGAAATGTCGAACAAAAAACGTTACACATCTAATGTGCGTACCATACTATCTGGCTTCTTGCTGACAGCCTATATCATCTCAAATACTAGCTGTCCGTTGAAAGCTCTAAGAATAACACTATAGCCTTGTAATTCTCTTACCTGAGATTTTTATATTTGTTTTGATTGGAGAGCTCAACTTGGACCTCTCATAGGAGATATAGAAAATAATAAAAATTTTGAAAACAGGGTTTAGAGCCTTCTTTGCTTACATTAATTGATGATAAAATTGATATGTAAGACCTCTATTTATACAGGTGAGGTTCATGTATCCAAATTTAAGCCGAATTCTTTCTCTAGTTAAAAGGAGAGAAAGCTTTTTCTAAAATAATAAAAAATTTATGGATAAAAAAAGTACTTAAGAAGTAGATCTTGACTCCTATATTATCTCTGTCTTCCACTATATTATCTAATTCCTCTTGAATTGGGAGATAAGTTGGTCAAAGAAATATCCAAAAACAACAATTTTACTTTGATCGGCATATTTTGAATCCTAAAACTTGTCAAATATATAGATCTATAAGATGCAGCGAACCCTTTAAGGTGGTATCACCCTATTAGCATTCGTAAAGGCTTTGTTTTGCCATCTGGAATGCCGATAATGAATATCATATAGAAAAGCTATGAGTTATAATTAATTGATCTAATGATACCCCTAAACCAGTAATACCATGACATAATAAATTCAGGGCCTGCAAAAAAAAAATGTTTTTATGAATTTTCTAAAAAACAGTTCTGCTCTTTGTTGAGTGAGCACTGATTGGTGGGCCTGATGTAACCTTCCACAACAAACTTCAAGCTTAACATATGAATTCGGATCCATTCGCTGAGTATGTATTTATGGCTGGAATAAGTGAAAGAAAACTTGTCCGCCTAGCATGGAAGTGGGATAAGCAATTAAGAAATGAGCCATAGTTGTCCTTCGGTGGGATAAGGTAGGATATTTTTTTCTTTTTGTTCAATAAATCAATGAACGCCATGAGAACATCATACCATCCTACAGTTGACATAACAATGACCATTGCAGATTAAAAGCTAAAAATGCCCTTGTCTTTGTGATTACTTTTTACTAATAAATGTGGGATAAAATCCAGAGATAACCCTGCTCGATGGTACCTAGAATAATGCCGGTCCCTGGTTATTCTCGTTTTTGACCATTGTTGGGGATCAGCAATTCCATATCATTTTTTTGGTTTTTTTTATTTACCCTAAGAATAATTAAGATTGGATGGATGCCTTATCCCGCCTCCTATCCTTCGAGTTTCCAAATGGAAGGTGATGCAATAGAAAAATAAACCAGATCATTGTGATTCCAGCTCCATGGGGCAATGAGAATGATAAAGCGATGGTGGACCACTGCAAGAAAAATAGGGATAGAGGAAGAAGAAGGGAAGAAGGATGAAGAAGAGGCTATAGAAATGCAGGAAAAAGAGGTTATAGAGATGCAGGAAGAAGAGATGAGGAGGAGGAAGAAGAAAAAGCGGCAAAAAGGAGGGTATGAATTTTTTTATTCAATCATTCAATTTCCTAATTCATGAGAGGGGCGACCTTTATATAGGCCTTGCATCAAACCGAACAATCGACGACATACCAAAATTAGACCCTCAATCCGTTGACTAAGTCAACCGATTGATTACATACCAAAATTGATCCATTCACTCGACCTAATTACACGATTTAACAGCTAACCCAATTGACTTGACTAAAATAAAAGCAACTAACCAAATTGACTCGACCAATAACAAAAGTAACTAACCAAATTGACTCGACCAAGAACAAAAACAACTAACCAAATTGACTCGACCAATAATAAAAAACTAATTGACTCAATCATCTGAATGAGGGGCTCTGATCTCCCCATCAACTCCTCCCAGGTGGAAAAAACTCAACCCCGTCGAGTGCAGATCTGGCCAAAAAAATTTCTGCAGGCACGATGAAGATGGTATAGTTGGGACCAAAGTTGGTGAAGAAGGTGAAGGCATACATGACAATGAAGCCGATGTGGTTGTTGTACGGTGTGAAAGGGATTGGGAAGGGTAAACTGGTTATAGTGTGAACGGGATTGGGGGAAAGGAACTGGTTGTGGTGCGAACGGGATTGGGGAGGGGGCTGTGGGCTTGGGAGCACGGGCTTAGTCTAACAAATAGGGGTGAGCGCTTGGGGTGCTCCTAATGGGTTGAAGACCATATCAACATGTATACCATCTTGCAAATAGGGCATATCCTGTCTAGGCAAAATTTTTGAAATGATACCTTTATTCCCATGTCTTCCAGCTACTTTATCACCTACTTTGATTTCACGTTGTTGTACGGTGTGAAAAGGATTGGCAAAAGAGTTTTCTCCTTTTTTGTGTGAGAACCGAGAGAGAGAAAACAAGGGGTGAAAACCAAGAGAGAGAGAGAGGAAAGAAACGAGATCGTGGCTTTGCCAGCAGGGGCAAAGCCGGCCCGCTCGATACCAAGCTGATGGCGGACCACTGCAGGAAGAATATGGATAGAGAAAGAAAAAGGGAAGGAGGAGGAAGAAGGGTTATAGAGACGCAGGAAGAAGAGAAGAGGAGAAGAAAGAAGAAACATCAGAAAAGAGGCTAGAATTTTTTTATTCAATCATTCAATTTCCTAATTCATGAGAAGGTTGACCTTTATATAGACCTTACATCAGGCCAAACAATTGACGACATACCAAAATTAGACCCTCAATCTGTTGACTTAGTCAACCGATTGATTACATACCAAAATTGATCCAATCACTCAACCCAATTACACGACTTAATATATAACCCATTGACTTAACTAAAACAAAAGCAACTAACCAAACTGACTCGACCAATAACAAAAGTAACTAACCAAATTAGCCCAACCAATAATAAAAACAACTAATTCACTCCATTATTTGAATAAGGGGCTCTGATGTCCCCATCAACTCCTTCCAGATGGAAAAAACTCGACCTTATCGAGTACAGATCTGGCTGAAAAAATTTCTGCAGGCACGATGAAGGTAGTACGGTTGGGACCAAAGTTGGTGAAGAAGGTGAAGACATTATGACAATGAAGCCGATGTGGTTGTTGTATGGTGTGAAAGGGATTGAGAAGGGAAAACTGGTTATAGTGTGAATGGGATTGGGGAAGGGGAACTAGTTGTGGTGTGAACGGGGTTGGGGAGGGGGCTGTGGGCTTTGGCTTGGGCATGTGGACTTGGTCTAGCAAATGGGGGTGGGCGCTTGAGGTGCTCCTAATGGGTTGAAGTCTATATCAACAGGTGTCCCATATTGCAAATGGGGCATATCTTGTCTAAGCAAATTTTTTGAAATGATACCATTATTCCCATGTCTTCCAGCTACTTTATCATCTACTTTGATTTCACGGTGTTGTACGGTGTGAAAGGGATTGGCAAAGGGGTTTTTTCCTTTTTCGTGTGAGAACCGAGAGAGAGAAAACAGGGGGTGAAAACTGAGAGAGAGAGAGAGAGAGAGAGAAAAGAAATAGGATCATGGCTTTGCCGGTAGGGGCAAAGTCGGCCTACTCTGATACCAAGTTGATGGCGGACGACTGTAGAAAGAATAGGGATAGAGGAAGAAGAAGGGAAGGAGGAGGAAGAAGAGGTTATAGAGATGCAGGAAGAAGAGGTTATAGAGACACAGAAAGAAGAGAAGATGAGAAGAAAGAAGAAGAAACAGCAGAAAGGAGGCTAAGATTTTTTTATTCAATAATTTAATTTTCTAATTCATGAGAGGGTTGATCTTTATATAGACCTTATATCAGGCCAAACAATTGACGACATACCAAAATTAGACCCTCAATCAGTTGACTAAGTCAATCGATTGATTACATACCAAAATTGATTTAATCACTCGACCCAATTACACGACTTAACATCTAACCCAATTAACTTGACTAAAATAAAAATAATTAAACAAACTAACTCGACCAATAATAAAAACAACAAACTAAATTGACTCAACCAATAATAAAAGCAACTAATTGATTCCATCATCTAAATGAGGGGCTCTGATGTCCTCTCATATAGTTTAACTTCTGTTAGCTGATCTATCCTCCCAAGGACAGTACTATATCACATATACAACAAATCTACTCCAAGGACTGTTAGTTTATACATACCAATGTACCAAACACCATTCTTTTTCATTTTAGTTGACATATATTGCACAAGACTCTCAACGTACATTAACACAAGGTAAATGGTATTAATTTCTATACATGTAGGTTGTGAGTATAGCCACTGGAGAACTTCGACAGTTACCTACACCATTAATTCGAGGCTAAAAACATATATTCTTTTTATACTACCTGAGCAACCATTTTAAACCGTAACCTGGTATGCATCCACCATTTAATCGAACATGATAAAATCTAATTCAAAACAGGGGAGGAACTGCACTGATATTGAGCTTGAACCTCTGAAACTTTTATTGTATCTATACTCATCAGAGAAGGATGTGTACAAAAAAGATGATACATAGAGTTAGTAAAGTCCATCAAAATCTGGATCCAATATGAGCTCAGGACCGAGGTATGGTGCTCCAGCGACGACCAAATCTTCCGGTAAATCTATTTCTTCAAGTATGGAAAATCCTGAGTTACATGAACAATTATAAGAGTATGTCAGTCTCCATGCTTTCAAGAATATTAAACCTTGTAGCAGATTCACTTGATAGCAGTCAAGAGACCTCAAGACTTACGAGGAAGAGAAGGGATCGGTATTTCAGAGAAGTAGGTGCATAGCCTTCCTAGCTCATCAGAGTAAGGTGGTGCTAAAACATCCAAGATAGCACAAGGAGTTAGGGCAGTGAAGGAGTGGATGTTTCCACCACTTCTTGGGAACAACACTGATGCCTTGCATTGTGCTTGCAGGACCCAGTCATCCGCTACAACTTTAGCTAGCCCACCTGCAACATTGAGCCAAATAGGCTGAGCCACTCTCACTCTTGTCTGAGTTTATAAATCTCTCTAGTTTACCTTCTCTTTGGAAAGGGTGTCTTTAATACTATGTATATGAATTGGTATCTTATAAAAAGCAACAACTTTGAGGAAACATATTAAAGAGGCTAGAAAATTCGAAACAACAATTGGCAAAGTCTTGGTTATTTTTCGCTCAAGAATTACATATTATGTTTAACATTGGACTTCACAATTAGAAGAGAAAGTGAGTATGAATGCTGTTCATGATATACATTCTCCGAGACCAAGTGCATGATTTCATTTGGGTATATATATTTGCATACTATAATTTCTTATGTGGTTTATCTTCACATTCTCTTCCTTGACGAACAGAAAAAGAAATTATATTTTTTACATATCTAGGTTTAAATGAAAAACATTGTTCTACAACCATTACGCAAGGTATTAGATTCTGATATTGCCTACAAGGAACTCGCACATCACAGGGAAAAATGTTACAGGAATATGCCATGTTTAGACCAGAAGGCAGCACATGATAGGTAGAAAATGGTAGTCATATTATTAGAAATGAGAAAAATAATATTATTGTCTAATAGTTCTATGAGAAATTATTTTTAGTTTTAGACTTTTAGGGTTACAGAGGGAGCTCAATGGCATGCAGGCCTAAGGGGACACATATCAGAATAGGTAGATGTTGAATATGTTGGTATCATGAGACTCTTTCTTGATTTATAACTCATCAAGACATGGTATATTAACGACGTATTTATGGATAGTTCCTTTTGTCTGATGCTAGAACCTCTCATCTGATATTTTGGAAACTTATTGTGACATGATTATCCTACAAATAAAAACTACACCAACCTTCTTGCTAATGGGGACTGCAGCCAGGAGTTGCAGGTCTTCGCATCACAAAAGAAGTAACAGAGTCAAGAAATTCCCTACCAACTTGCCACATTAGGTCTCATCTTCAAAGCTTAAGTAGCACAAAGCTCTTGTTTATTAAGTATCTTAATTGATTTTTATTTTTTTAAAAAAGAATATCTGTCAATAAATTATGAACGATCCCTTACTTTACATATTAACAAAATATAGGTCTTGCATATTACCAAACTTGTTAGATATAAACATAATGAAATTTAAAAATTTATGAAGTCATATAATTTTGTCTCTGTGTTACTTTTGACAAGTGAACAAAGAAAAGTATGTACAATCCCTAAAATAAGAATCATTATATTATGATGGTATAAATCAATATAAAGGAATTATGCAAACAATTCTCTAATTTACTTTGAATATATTGATAAATGCATTGCTCTTTATTAATTTATAGGGACCCATCTGTGAAGAACACTACCCATGTATTTAATTTGTTAAACAGGTCATACATGCCTAAAATTATGATGATATAATTAGTATTACTGCTAATATACCCACCAATGATTAATTGAATTCATGTGTTAGCCCTATGGCATATAGATGTCTTACATGGTAATCTACAGGAGAGTGAACTGTTTTTGTTGATTCACCAGGTTAAAGATAATCCTTGCATTCTCAAATTTGTGCTTATAAAGCGAACCAAATATGTCAGGGTAGGTTGCTATTGATTTTTTAATTTTAATTCAACCAGTCACACATCTACCATCGCTTGTCTAGATTCATGAACAAACACTGAATAATTAAAGGGAAGAAATTAAAGAATGTGAGCACATAAAGGGAGAAATATTCTGAGGTGATTTGGCACAGCTTTGATGCGAAATCCTTATATATATTGCTACAATGGACCAAACCCGGATTAAATTTGACCAATTTATCCAAACACGATATACCATTGGTGCAGTTTTATGCTATATTAAAAATAAGTATTCCATGATCAATGTTTTTGCAATAAAGATCTAAAAGAAGTAGCGTGTTTAAAAATGAAGGGCTTAGCTTCAAGGCTGCTTACCCTTCCTTGGTCTTGAACTTGGGGTGATAAACCAGTCATAGGACTTCACTGAGACTGAGCCATACAGTACTTTGCTGAGGACCACCATCCCTGGGTGATCATGGAGAGGTAGGCTCGCTCCGGCCGGGAAGCAGAACACCCCCATCTGCCATGCCAAAACTATTGATAATGATGCAATCAGATGTCAAACCGAAAAGCATATCCTTTCATCTTCACAAACTTAGATCTACATTGAAGGTGACAATGCTTGAAGATTTCATGGTGATCAACATCCTAATTCAGAATACGGTCCAGTTATGCACATGCTGTGTTCACAAACAAAAGCAGACCTCTAAAGAAACACATCTACAGCAAGAAAAGGCTCATCATGATCATGCATCATTCAACTTTCCTCTAAAGAAACATCCACAGCAAGAAGAAGAGCATCAGAAGTTGGACTGAAGAGCCTGCTTACCGAGAAATCATCGCATTCATGTATGTGCACATATGTGATCTGTGTCAAGGCCTGTCCCAAGATAAGGCCATCTCGGCTCGCGATGCTCGGCTCATCCACCGGCGATCTGGAGCCATCAATTCCGACGTCGACCGGTTCCATGTTATCTACAATCCATATTACAGAGCACCAAGAAGGAAAAGATCGAGAACATCATCATAAGCATTCAAAAAGGAGCTTAGCATACTTGAGAGAGGTGAAGTTTGGTACCAAGGATCTCTCGTAGCCATCTGATCTGCTTGAGTGTAGGAAAGCCCTCCTTCCCGGAGAAGACCGTGCTACACGCGTCATAAAGCTCTTGAACTTTGCTCCTCCCCTTGGAGTGGATAGCCATGGTTGGAGCTCTCTCTTGGATAAATGGCACCATATCTGTCGACTCCGATGCATTCATGTCAGTGGATTTATATGCGTATGATCCCTCCAGAACTAGAAAGTCTTTAAAGAGGGAAGGTTTTACCGCCTCCTGTACGTTAACGAAGCGAGAAACCGTGGGCTTGCCCTACTGTAACCACGGGCTTTCTCTCTCACACTCTTACTGTTTTGTGGAGTCACGCACACCATGTCGTCTTACTCGGTTAGCAACGATCACAGCCTCCTCCACGTTAACGTCCACCACCTTTGCTCCTCCCTATCCTCGCCATGGAACAATGGGTTAACCCAATGAGTATGCATCTTTTGCAGTACACAGGTAGCACCGCAGAATACTATACAATACTAGATGGCCATTATCAAAAAAATAGATAACCATCAAAAAAGATGATTCATGAGTGCATACCATGTCGTATATAGCACACGTTTTTTGATAATCATCCATTTTATGATGGCAACCATTCAAAGATGTGGATCATAAAGTATCTTAATTATAACCGAATCCTTTGAACCAACCTAATTTAGTCCAAAGTCGAGATCCGACATGTTGTTCCCAGTCTTATAACACGATCTGCTCTCCAAATTGAACCCGGACTAGCAATAGCTTAGCCAACTATTTGGACCATTTTGTTAATAGGTTGGGCTGGGCTGGAAAAGCCAGCACTGGCGGTAAGCTTTGAAACGGTGAGCGCAAACCATTTTAAGGGGAAACAGCGGCTGGGAATACTAGCAGGCGGCATCCGGGAATGCCCCACGGCAGCCTATTTCAGCGGCCCCAGGGACCACCGATTTCCGATACGTCGGGAACCAACGTGCCGTCTCAAAATCAGCACCGTCCATACGGTGGGCCAAACACACATTGGCATCCACACCAGATCCGGGTGTGGGGGCACAGTGGCTGTTTCATTTGAATCCACTAGTTTGGTTCAGCATCTTAGTTCCTTTGATCAGACGGCCGAGACATTCCCAATTATATATTAGCTAAGGGTACACCCTGGATTTGTGGTCTATTGGCGGGAATCTTGGGCTGGTGACATGGGAGGAGTCTCAATTTGGGATCTGGACCTGGCTGTCCAATAGGAAATCGCCATGTGTGGTCAGATGCCATGCTATTTGTGGAAAAGGGAATCAGATAGTGCGGAAGTGATTGATCCAACTTTACAATGGATATATTTTAAATAAAACATCCACAGGTAGCGCCGGGTTAGAATTTATCTATGAGCTATAAACAAAGTTTTGGTTGCTTGATTAACCAAGGAGTTGACTAACGAAGCTTTCCTTAAAAACGGCCATTGACCCATAAGATTCGCAGTCTGATGAACAAATACAACTCCTGGGGGGGGGGGGGGCTGCTATATTCCGTCCAGCTCCCGCCTGCGGCGCTTTTGTTTCTGGTTTTGACTAGGAAATGAAGCATGGGCATGCCCAAGTATGTAATTTTCTATGGTACGGGCTCATGGTATGGTGGATTTCTCTAGGGGCTTTGCATGGTGATGGTAGCTTATATGCATTGATATTGAGTAGTCAGAATCGATAATGTTTGTCATTATGGCTTAGAAAAAGATGTCTGCCACAATCTTTATGACCCTAAGGAATGATGTAATGCTCTATTTGTCAACAAGTCAGCATTTTCGGACCTTCTACGGTACGCATTTAGAAGGAGCTGTATCATCCTCGATAGTAATCATATCATCCATCTTGAAGACAAACCGTTGCCGCTCACCTCGGAACATGCCACCCAAAGTACATCGCAAGGATGGGCAATAGCCAACCGTTTTTTAGCAAAAAAAAAAAAAGAAAAAAAAGCCAACTATTTGCAAATGGATAATGTGGTGCAATATGTTTTCTAAGGTTTTCTTCCCCAAAAAAAATATTGGTTAAAGCTATATATATATATATATACACTATTATTATGAATTGATATTGATGGGAGCTAAAATGGATCGTCCTACTCTAGCGTGGAACCACCCAATTCCTGCCGAGCAGGGCCAGCCTAGGTCCCGCTAAGAGTCGAGCCGACCTTGAGCCCTGCCAAAGATCGAGCCGACCTCGGCCCCCGCCGAAGGCTGAGTCGACCTTAGCCAGAGGCCAGGCCGACCTCGGCCTTGTCAACCTTAATCCCATCAAAAATCTCGCAGATCCTCAACACAAAAGGAATGGTTCCTTTCCAAAGCCTTATATAGCCTACCTCAACGGCTTTGATCGGCTTGCCTGGGCGGTCAAGCGACCAGATCATGCCACATGACAGACTCAGAAGCTTCCACAGCATATCTTTCTGGATTGCAGTATTAAAGGTCAGTCATCATGACGGCTGCCTCGGAGGGCGGAGCATTGATAATTGACCCCTCGCATACCATCAAGTAACGCCTCGAGAAGAAGCACACATACAATGCATTGAAGAGCCTCCCTCTACTACTTCCGTTTGGAATGACATGGCGGATTCTCAAAACAAATATAGAAAAATATCTCCTAAATTCTCCGTCGGTGGAATGGATCTCCGTAATTCACGCCACCTTCAGCTAATAGCCAGCTTATCACAACTCGGCCCGAGACTTGAGGTAACGGACGAAACTCTCACCCTATAAAAAGGGGGTAGGGAAAGGCCCTTTGTAGGCTATTTCAAGCTTTTCTAAGTCATTAGAAGCATTTCAAAATACTCAAAAACCTTTCAAAAGGCCCGGCTAACTTAGCCATAGGAGGGTGAAGGCTTTGTGCAGGGGCACTAGAGCGGAGGAGGTGGCCCGCTTTCTCCGTCCCCACCGGCGTCTCCTCGGCTTCCTCCAGCATGGTCACCCTCAGGCCAAATTTCAAACACAACAAATATATTTTGAGGTAGTAGACAAATTTAGTAACAATATGTTAGCTGAATAAATTCATTCCCATTCTTTGGTACTAAGGTTTTTCAATTAATCTAGGAGACGGAGATTGGATTCTTAATGGTGCCAAAGGGAAGAAGAGTGAGAAGCAATATCAAGATATAGAATGCTCAATGTTGATTCCCTTTTTATCTAATTGTGAGAGGAGAGCCACAAGGGTGAAAAATCTATTAACAAGGCAGCTTGATCAAAGTATATCGCTGGTTATGATAACCATTGTTGGATATATAAGAGACAAAGGGTTGCTCTTAAGAGCAACACTCAAGTTGGTTTTGTAGTCCTTGAAGAATGATTTGAGGAGCATAACCTATCATGGCCCACCAAGACATGAGATTTGATTCATTTGAAGGAAGCCAGTATACGGAGAATGGCCTTATAGGTAATAAGAAAGATGAATTTAATTAATAAATGCAAGAATATTAGCCAAAGTATTTTGATGTCACTCTGTTTATTGGCGCATCCTTCTATAGATGCCACAACAATCTGGAATTTTTGTTTTTCTTTAAAAAAAAACTTCAACTTCCAATATATAATTTGGTTAACCTTAGTATTGGGATCCAATTCTGATATGCAAGCTAATTGAATTTACAAATCTTGTCAAAAATAGAAGTGAAAGAAGAATTAAATTTTGTTGCTGGAAACTGGATCCGGGGGCAACCGGTCGGCCGAGAAGGTGGAGCTCCGGCGAGGCGCCGGCGGGCAGCGATCTGTCGGCGGGCGGCATCCTCCACTGGACCTGCAGGGAAGCCGGTGGCCGGATTTTCCGGCGCCAGCCCTCCGATGCCTAAGTCAGAAGGAGCAAGTGTAGATGAGGAGAAAAGACAGTGTGTATCAGAGTTTCTGTCCGCCAGCCCCCTCTAAAATAGAGGAGTCCCCCTTTTATAGAGAGGTGTTGGGTTACCTATGATGTGACAAGGCAAGACTGTAGTACAACTGAACATATCGCACGATCAGGCGAATTAATGCTTTGAGGTCGGAGTCAGGGAGTTGTCATGGCCGGCCGAGCTGACTTGCCGTAGAGGAATGGAGAAACTCGTCGTGGAGAACTGGAGATCCGTAGACAGTAGGTAGCACGCACATTAATTGTTGAGTAAGCTGGAGACGCGCATTAATTGTGGAGTAAGCAGAAGGTCTTCGGGAGCCATGCATGATGATAGTTGAGTAGGCCGGAAACGTGCATTAATGGTAGAGTAAGTCGTAGGTCTTCAGGAGCCACGCGCATTAAATGCTGACGGCGATGGCAGGATATGGCCCCTGATTGGACTACGGAAGGATGTGACCGTAGTAGGTGAACGACAAGGTCGGAAATCCGAGTTGGTGGACTCCGAGGTCGGGCACCTAGTTGGGCGCCGAGTCGGGAGCTTTCCAGCGAGGTCGGGCACCTAGTTGGGCGCCGAGTCGGGAGCTTTCCAGCGACTGAGAAAGGCTAACCAGAGACTCCGAGGTCGAACTGAGTCGAGCTTGGCAGTTTTCTTTTCTTCGTTCTTAGTCTCTGGTTAGCCTTTCTCAGTCGTCACCGAGCTTTCCAGTGGCGTCTCATGGCGATTTCCGGTGGTCCCCCCCGTAGGTTATCTCCTTTTCTTAGTGCGGAGCGTTTTCCTTCCTTTTTTCTAGTTTTTCTTTGTTCTCCACTTTTCTTTCTTCTTTCTGAAAATGGGTCTTGGTCCGGATGATGTTGGGTCTTGCCTGCCGGAGGAGGAACTGGAGCTGGTCCAATCCCGGTTCTTTTTTCGGCCCGGATTTCATCTTGAACCCGCAGGACCGGGGGGGCGGGTAATGCGACCGCCTCCAGGCCGGATCGGAGTGTACGTTGAGACACTCTGGGCCGGTCTGCGGTTCCCTCTTCATGGGTTCGTGAATGACCTGCTGGTGGAATACCAGCTCGTCCCAGCGCAGCTGGTTCCGAACTCGTGGAGGACCATAGTCGGGTTCTTGTCCCTTTTCCTTGCACACGGGATTCCGACTTCGGTAAACGTTTTCCGCCGGTGTTTTTTATTGAAAACAAACCCGGCGGACGGAGAGTGGTTGTACTTTGCCTTCCGAGACGGTATGTCCCTCATCCGAGGTACCCCTTCCTCTATTCATGAGTGGATGGGGCATTTTTTTCTTTTTGGCGTCCGAGGCGTCGTAGGGTTTTGACCCGAGGTGGGGGCACCCCCGACTGAAGGCCCTCAACAGGCTCTCCGAGCCTACGGCGGACGAGCAGAGGGTTCTTGACTTCCTGCGAAATCTCGGGAGGGATATCAACTTGGCCGACCTCCTAAGTGAGGAAGCCTTGGTGAACGTCGGCCTGAGCTCGGTGCGCCCCGAGGGTAAAAGTGGTTACTTAGTCTTCTGTATTGTTTTGCTTGTTTCTTTCCCTTTTACTTAAGAGTTTTTCTCTTTATGTTTCAGACATCCCCCACATGTCGACTAGCAACACGTCCTTATTCCTCCGACTGAAAAAGAGGTCCACCGAGGTGGGCGGGGCTCTTCCCCAGCCCCGCAAGAGGGCGAGACCGACTCCTACCCACAGGTCGGGGGAGTCTGGGGCCGGCACATCATCGGCGGCTCAAGTGGAGGCCTCAGTAGCCGAGCACGCAAGCTCGACCTCCGGAGGGACATCTGATTCGGCGCCTCCGGCCTGCCCCGCTCCTATTGCTCAGCGGGCAGGCCGGCCTGTCATCCGCTTGCGGCAATCGGGGCCTGAGCAGAGCAGGGGCCCCGGTGTTCCAAGCGCGCCTCAGGTCGTCGCCCCGAGTTCTACTGGTCCCAGCTCATCCGGGACAGGGGTGTTTTAGGAGGGGTCCTATTGGCTCGGAACTCCTGTTTTCCGAGGGCAGCTCGACCATCGAAGATGCCGATGTCGCGCGAGCGGTCTTTCACCGCGCAATGCTCCTGGTCGACCGAGCCGTGTTCGAGGCCCTCAGCCTCGAAGAGATCGTCGATCAGACCTACCGGAATACTGTTCGGGTAAGTGATTTCTTCACTTTATTTTTAGCCGCTCTCGTTTCCTTCGCCTTTATTTATCATCACTTCTCTTTGCAGCATGTCCACGAGGTCGCCACCCTGGTATTCATCACCTCGGAAGGTTAGAATGAATCTCGGCGATTCCAGAGACAGGCGGAGTCAGCCGAGAAGAGGCTTGCTGAATCCGAGGCCGAGCTGGCCGAGGTCCGCACGCAGAGGGAGGCCACCGAGGTCGGGCAGCTCGCGATCGTCAGCGAGCTCGAGGAGGAGAGGGCCGCCTACTCCCTGGCGAGGTCCAAGTTGCGCGCAGCTGAGGCACGACTTGTGGAAGCCCGCACCGAAGCTGCAGGGCATAAGTACGAAGGCGGGGTCCTCCTCTAAAGATCGAGCAGCTCGAGTTCCGAGAGAAGAGGGTGCTCGAGCTAGCCCAAAATGCTGTGGAGCTCTTCAAGGAGTCGAAAGAGTTCCGCGACATGCTCGAGGAGGAGACCGTGGACGGGTTCCTCCGGAGCTTTGAAAACTTCAGGCAGCAGATGGCTCAGTTCTGCCCCCAGTTCGATCTTTCGGGGATCAGGCTGAAGTCGGGTATCGGAGGCGATAGTGAATCCGACGTGCCTTCACCACTTGAAGAGGAGGAAGAGGAGGAGGCCGAGGTTGAGGTCGTCGAAGCAGAAGCCGGGGGAGGAGGCACCGAAACCGAGCTGGCGGTTCAGGCGACTCCCGCAGAGGGGATTTCTGAGGTCGCCGATGGAGCTGTACCCGCTCCTGCCGAGGAAGGTCCCAAGCCGACCCTAGCCGAGGTCCCCCAGGTGATCATCGTAGATGATCCCGGCGCTGACGAGGCCGGAGCCCCTTAGGAGTGGCTTTTTCCCTTTCTTTTCTTTTATTGTAAGCAAGGTCGGCTTCTAAACTCGTTGTACAGCCGACCTCGACCTTGTACTTTGGCCTTCAGACCTTTATTAATAAAATAGTTCTTTCGTAAATTTGTGTTCGCTTCTTTTCAAGCCTTCGCTTCAATTTTTCAAATCAAACTTTCCTTGATGAATTTTTCTAAGTGCTCGAGCTTGGCTAAGTTCTTTGACTTAGGCTCGGGCGTGGAGTACATTTGTTAGGGCAACGCCTTAGGTGCCGGGCTCAAGCTGCAGGAAAACTAAGTTCTTGAGCTCGGCCAGATTTGTAAACTTAAGCTTCGTGGGCTTAGGTTTCTGCTACACTTGCTAAGTCAAATTTTGCAGATGAACTTCTCTAAGTCTCCGGGCTCGACTAAGTATATGGGCCTCGATTTTCTAAGCCTCGACTCAAGTCGTATTTCCTAAGTGAAGCTCCAAGCTTGGAGTTTTTGAGCTTGAATTCGAACCCTGCCAAGCCCTTAGGCTTGGCGTGTGCATTGAGCCCGAACCTCGAATTCCGAGGAGGTTTCATCGGGCCTTTAAGTTCGTCCTCTAAGCAATTTT
>JAOXJJ010000868.1:60958-73078 GCA_025769935.1 Phoenix roebelenii
CCTCCATGTTTCGGCCTATTTGGCTTTTGAAAATTTGGCTGACCAACCTTTGATAAGTTGCTCCAGCATTTTTCAGACCAAAGGGCATCACCTTGTAGCAATAAGTACCTCCGTTGGTGATGAAAGCTATCTTCTCCTCATCTTCGGGCACCATCCGGAATTGATTGTACCCGAAGAAAGCGTCCATAAATGTCAGCAACTGATGTTCCGAGGTAGAGTCCACAAGTTGGTCGATGCTAGGAAGAGAAAAACTATCCTTTAGGCAGGCTTTGTTCAAGTCAGTGTAGTCCACGCACATCCGCCATTTTTCGTTGGCCTTCTTGACGAGGACTACATTGGCGAGCCAGTCTGGGTAAGATATCTCCAAGATGAAGCCGGCTTTGAGGAGTTTGTCTACTTCCTCGACCACCGCTTGCTGTCGCTCTGGAGCAGAGCCTCGCTTCTTTTGCCGCACGGGCTTGGAGGTCGGTTTCACCTGAAGTCGATGAACCATGACCTCCGGATCTACTCCTGGCATGTCGGCAGGCAACCAGGCGAAGACGTCCATGTTGGCCCGCAAGAACTCGATCAGGCGTCCTCTTTCACGGGCATGCAGTCTGGAGCCGACCTGCACGGCTAGCTCGAGGAAATTTTTCTGTAAAGGAACTTGAGTAAGAAGCTCACCAGGCTCTACTCACTCCTTTCGTGGGCTGTCCCGTGCTTCCAGAGTTTCGAGGGAGAGCGCCCGACCTGTTATCGAAGTTGAAGCCTCGGCCGGTTGCTTAGCTTTGTGGGTCGCCATATAGCATCGCTTTGCTATCACTTGGTCCCCACGAACTTCGTCCACTCCTTGGTCGGTGGAAAATCGCATGAGCAAGTGGCGAGTCGAGACCACGGCTCGGATAACCTTGAGCCCTAGTTGTCCGAGGATGGCGTTGTATGCCGAGGGCAGGCGGACCATGAGAAAATCCATCCTCACAGTGCTTTCTCGAGGGGCGAGGCCGACCGTGACTAGGAGATCAATCTCGCCCTCAACCAGGACTGAGTCCGTAGTGAATCCAACTAGGGGAGCATTCATTCTCCGGAGTTGGCCTTCTCTCATCCCCATTTTCTGATAGGCGTCGTAATACAAAATATTGGCCAAGCTTCCATTATCTACTAAGATGCGCTTTACATCAAACTTGTTTACAATTATGGAGATGACCACAGCGTCATCATGAAGAGTCTCAACTCTTTCCAAGTCCTCGTTCGAGAACGAGATGGTTTCGGAGGTGCGCGGGCGCTTTGGGGTGGCCCTTTCCTCTGCAGGTCCACCGGCCGAGGTTCCACCTCGGATGGTGTTGATGGTCCCAGTGATGGGTCTGTTGGCATTTGGATCTTCGGGCTGTGCGGTGTTCTCCGCTGGCCTCCTTTCCTCATGTCAGTTCCGCACAAATCGGTTGAGTACTCCACGGCGGATGAGCGCCTCGATCTCATCCTGAGGCTGGAAGCAATCCTCCGTGTCGTGACCGTGGTCTCGATGGAAGCGGCAATACTTTCTGGGATTGCGCCAAGCTCCGGAGTCCCGCATCGGGGGCGGAGGCCGAAAGTAGTCCCGGCCCTGGATCTCCATCAGGATCTCTGCCTGGGGAGCATTGAGGGGAGTGTAGTTCTCATACCTCCCCAACTGTGGTCGTGGTCGTACCGGCGATCTCGGTTTGGATGGGGACCTCGGTCGGAGCTGCCCCCGAGGCCGAGGCGGGCTCCTTAGCCGAGGCAGATTCTTGTTCCGGCGAGGGGATTAGCTTCTAGGACGACCGCGCTCGTGGCGTCTCTTCTGTTTCTTGGAGATCAGCTCAGTCGTACCCCGCCTTGAGGCAATGGCCTCTTCAGCCTTCGCGTACTTCTGAGCTTGGATAAGCATCTTCGTGAAGTCGGCAGGGAAGCTCTTCTCAATGGAGAAGAGGAATCTGTAGGACCGAGCCCCAGTCTTCAACGCCGACATGGCTATCGACTGGTCGAGCTCGCGAACCTCCCAGGTGGAGGCGATGAAGCGGTCGAGGTAGTCCTTGAGGGACTCTCCCTCTCTCTGTTTGATGTCGAGGAGGGAGTCTGAAGTTCGCCGCTGACGTCGGCTGGCAGCAAAGTTGGTGGTGAACTACCTGCCGAGCTACTCGAAGGACGACACTGTGCTGAGCTTTAACCTAGAAAAACCAAAGCCGAGCTGCTCCCCGAAGCGTCGCTGGGAAGGCCTTGCAAAGCATGGCCTCCGAGGACCCCTGCAACGCCAAAAGAGCTCGGTAACTCTCCAAGTGGTCGAGGGGGTTGGTCATGCCGTTGTAAGGCTCCACCTGAGGCATTTTGAACCTCGATGGGACTGGCTCGTCCTCGATCTGGCGGAAAAGAGGGACTTAGTTGTAAATTCAAAGTCGCCCTCACATCTCGCCTTTCTGCTATGGAGCGCCTCAATCTGGCACTCAAGTCTCTCGACCTTCTTGTCGAGTTCTCCACTCCGAGAGTCCGCCACGGTAGTTTGCTCTAGTGCAAGCTATCCTGGGACAGACTCGACTTCCAATGGCTGTGGGCCATTGCCCAGACCCCTCACTAAGGGTCCCCTTCTGGGGGAAGCCTGGGCTGAATCCTGGCAACAGCATCATTCCTCATTGTTAGCCTGTGAGGAGTCAGGGGGATTATGGCCTTGGCACGTCGGTCCATTCGAAGGAGGCGCCGGCAGGACCTGGGCGTGTGGAGGCGACGCCAGTGGGGCTCCCTCACGTTGCAAGCCCTGAACGACCGGGGCCAAGGCTTGAACTTGCTGCATCATGATATCGAACTATTCCGGCTGGACTTGGAAGGCTGAACCAGTCGGAGGCGGCGAATTCTGGACGGAGTGCTCCGGACTTGGTGGGAGACGCCGGGAGGCGTTAGAGGCTCCCTTGCTTCTCAACTTCATGGTCGCGACTCGGGCCCTTCCCCTAGCACCAACTGTTGCTGGAAACTAGATCCGGGGACGACCGGTCGGCCGAGAAGGCGGAGCTCCGGCGAGGCGCTAGTGGGCGGCGTCCTCCGATGGACCTGCAAGGAAGCCGGTGGCCGGGTTTTCCGACGCCGGCCCTCCGATGCCTAAGTCAGAGGGGGCAAGTGTAGATGAGGAGAAAAGACAGTGTGTATCAAAGTTTCTGTCCTCCAGCCCCCTCTAAAATGGAGGAGTGGTGCTGGGTTACCTGTGATGTGACAAGGCGAGACTGTAGTACAGCTGAACATGTCACACGATCAGGCAAATTAATACTTTGAGGTCGGAGTCAGGGAGTTGTCATGGCCGGCCGAGCTGACTTGCCGTGGAGAACTGGAGAAACTCGTCGTGGAGAACTGGAGATCAGTAGACAGTAGGTAGCACGCGCATTAATTGTTGAGTAAGCCGGAGACGCGCATTAATTGTGGAGTAAGCTGGAGGTCTTCGGGAGTCATGCATGATGATGGTTGAGTAGGCCGGATACGTGCATTAATGGTGGAGTGAGTCGGAGGTCTTCAGGAGCCACGCGCATTAAATGCTGACAGCGATGTCAGGGTATGGCCCCTGATCGGACTATGGAAGGATGTGACCGTAGTAGATGAACGGCAAGGTCGGAAATCCGAGATGGTGGACTCCAGGGTCGGGCACCTAGTTGGGCGTCGAGTCGGGAGCCTAGGGGGTCGGACGTATCCGAGGTCGGGAGCTTCTGAGGTCGGACGTTTCCGAGATCGAGCGTTAGGTGCCCCTGATCACGTGCTCTGCGCGTGCTCACGTGCCTTGGGGCGGTTTGTATTACCCCAACAAATTTCAATATATATTTGTGCGTAAAGAAAGATCAAATTAATGAGAGGAGGGAAGAAGAAGAAGATAAAAAAACTCATCTTATCACCTAAGTTCTACTAATTAAAACAAATACTAAGCAAGCTTGGTGAAGAAGGACAGGAGGTGATTCCGAACTTAGCTAGCATTGCAACTATTTTGTTGTAAGCATGATTTAAGGATCAAAACATGATAAGCAGTAGTCTTGCGGAAAATGTAGACCTTAAGTATAGTTGCAATTATAGGAAAATCGAAAGAAGTTACTAACCAAGTAAAAATAGGAGATGATCTTGAGCTTAGCTTGAGCATGACTAAAGGATCAAGACATAACAATAAACTTTTAGAAAAATGAGGAGATGAATTATAACTAAACTTATAATATAAATCCTAAAAAGGGAAGCAATTCCCAATGTCACGAGTTATAATAGAATTCTCCCAAAAGCAAGTGAAATTTAATCTACTTTAAGATGCTTGTAGCAAATAGAATCTTAAACATAAATGCAATACGTGAAACAATCTGGGAATTAAAACAAACTTTCAATGAATTTCGCATGAACAACGTAGAGTAAAAGCAAAATCGGAAGCAAAAATATCTCGGGTAGAGTTCACTTCTTGAAGGCCTTGTTTTTTTTTTTTTCCGAATGGAAAGCAGAGGAGTAAGGAGTGTCCCCCAATTTACTGTAAAAGTTAGAGATTTTGTCCTTGTGGTAGTATCCAAAATCATAACTAAGTCTAATGCATATAAATCGTGGAACTTATTCCTCCAATTAAATACACAAAATGTGAGGGCCTGGACCAATGCCCAGCCCACGCATATATTAGGCTTGTGGGCCGGCCTGGAGAGACGAGGGCCCATTAAGGGCTGAGCGTGCCAGTTGCGCACAGGAGATGGTGATGTACATTTCGGTTCTTTCTTTCTTAATTCCCGCAGGATTGAAGCCCAACTGAGTTCATTTAGAACTCGGAGACATCATCTACTTAATCCTCCTCCCCTGTAAGGCCCTCCAAGATGGTGATCGCATTTCCTTCTCTCTCTTTTCTCGCTTTGAAATCGCTGTTGCCCATCACTCTGCTCGCCGGATCCCAGCACTAATGAACCAGATCACATCAGAACTTCGCAGTTAAGCATACTTGGTTGAGAGTAGTACTAGGATGGGTGGCCTATGTGACCCATACGGGCATGTATTTTGCTCCACATCGGTTATTCGCTAGGTAGATCTTAGGTACTTATATAGGATTAACAAACCCAAATAATACCTTCCAATTAGCCATTTTAGATGAGGGCCTAGATTGTTATATTCTATTCTTCAAGTAGATTTTTTTTTTAAAAAAAAATTATACTCTATACCACATGCACCAATATAGCTCTACGTCATGCCAAGCACTGCATCTCCTTCCTATGGGCTAATCACTGAGGCAGGCATATGATGAATAGGGCTTATAAAGAGCTAAGGTGATTGGCATAAGGTTCGCGTTGTATCTTTCGCATGAAAGAATGATTCACTTTTTTTTTTCACGATGTGCACCTTTAGATCATGCAATAGTTGCTATGAGATCTATACAAGCAAATGAAAAAGATTTTGGAATGCTTTGAGATCTATGCGAGGCATGATCCAATAGTCGATGTTGCAAAAGAAGATCAATCATTCTTTCGTGGGAAAAATACCATTCGAACCCATTGGGGGTGAAGCACGCGGTGTAGGTAGGGGTGGCAATCGGGTCGAGTCGGATTAAAAATTCATCAACTCAAGACCTATTTATTAAATAGGTCAAAATTTTAAATCTGACTCTAATCTATTTATTAAACAGGTAACCAAACCGGACCTATATAATCTATTTATTAAACAGGTTAAATGGGTCAGACAAATTTTTAACAAGTTAAATGGGTTTAAACAAGTTAAGCAGATTGGATTAAATAGGCTAGAAACAGGTTAATTAAGCAAATTTCAAATAGGTTAAATAGGTTAAACGGGTTGGATTAGATGGGTCGGGTTATAATCCGACCCAATTATTAAATGGGTCAAAACAGGATAAATAGATCAAAGGTTTAAACCTGAACTCAACTTATTTAATAAATAAGTTTAGAGGGGTTTACCTATCTACAACCTAAACTTATTTATGTCAAATCCAAGCTTACTAAAAACAGATTGTTCATGGGTCAAACTGACAGGTTGGATCATAAATTGCCATCATATCCCATCAAACCACGAAGCCTGGTAATGTGACCAGCCCCTAACCTTCCACCTTTATCTGTTCTGAAAACGCTCTCGTCTAATCCCAGGCCACCAACGTTACAACCCAGGCAACCGAGGATTTCAGAAAAAAAAAGGTGAATTCATATTGTTAGGTGAAGCTATTTCAAATACGCGTTTCATGGATATATACGTTGCTCAATTATAATGGGGAGGCAGCCATGCAGTCCATGCATATGTGATATTGGACAAATGTTTTCTTCGATAGATACTGTCTCAACTTCTCTTCAATAAAACTATACAACTTTTTTTTGCTCTCTCTCTCTTTGAGGAAATCAAACTCCAAAGCTTCATCAAAATATGTATTTCATAATCAATTATTTTCATAAAAACATTAATTCTTTTTTAGATAGAAAATGAAATATACATATACGTACGTACATATAATAATATAGAAACTCTATCAATTATTATGTATACTTAATTTTATTAGTTAAATTTTTATAATTTTTAATTTCAACTAGGCTGGTCTCCAGTCGGGGTTTAAGAACTATGATTCCACGTCAGCATTATGCTTCAAACAACTCAATGATTGGGGTGATTTCACTGCAAGGTATCACTGGTCTACGACATGAGGGCATAGGACATTCCTAGTCTAATAGCATTTTATATATCTCTACTGCTGGTAAATTAGTTTTAGAAAAAAAAAATCTCTACCTGATAAATTAGCTTTCATGTTAATGAATAGATTCAGGTTTAAATTCTCAAACCATAAGTTGACAGCCCAAAACCTTGAGCAAATTTTAATATATAATTCATTAATTCTTTGTAAATTAATTATAGCAACCTTTTATTTGTAACAAAATTGTCCCACCAAGAATTGTGGCAATGATAATTTTGATGTTGTGATAGTATTTGAAAAATTTGCATTGAAAATAAGATTTGAATTACTTGTTTTGTTCATGACACTAGTGTGCTTTATATACAAGTTAAGCCACTTGACTTGAAGGACCAAATATAGTAGAATACAGCAACAAAATTCTATCATTTTGGAAAAGATACTAGGGGCCATATATAGTATAATACAATAGCAAAATCTCATAATTTTGTACAAATACTAAATTTAAATATGACAATCAGATCCTGTGATTTTTGAAAATTTCTCTAAGCTAATGCACTAAGATTATGTATGCAATATAAGACAACTGTGATATTTAAGATCGTGCATGGGTGAGATTATGTATAATTCTAACAACTATAATAGATAGTATTCCTTATTTGGCTCATCATGTACACAAGACCTTCTTTTGAAGCTGAAACTCGTATATAATTTCATTAGAATGTTCGGTTATTTTGTGAGATAAAAGAAACCAGTTTACCAATGGGAGTCCTAGCATCTGAGGATGAAGAAACTGCATCTCCGGCGAGGGGAAGAATTGAGACAGCTCCTTGGTATATTGTGATCAGCCACTTGAACTATTATCACTGCAATGGAAAAGTTTCTGCTGCGATCTCCAAATGTAACATGCATCATTGCTCGTGATCAATCACGAGTGATAATCACAGCAACTGTAGCATTTCACAGCTTTCATAATGTTTAGATGGCTGCGAGGGCTTCAAATACGATGGAAGGGAGCTTGGTGCTTTCCCTTTGTCATCCCCCACACGCCCTTCTACAGTCCTACTTGCAATATCAACATTAAATGAAGAAACCAAAGTACTCTAACTACACTATCTCTATCCCTTCCCCACTCAGAAGAAAAGGACTTCTCACGTGGAAAAGAAGCTTATTTTTATTTGATGTACAAAAAAACTATTAAGACTCCCCTCAACTTACCTTACCTTTTGTTTGTACTTTATCGCCCGCCAACGCAAAGATTCGTCCCCCTTGGGCACCCATATTGATATTCCATGTCTATAAAAAGGGATTGGATGTAACACTATGTTCATATCAGCTAGGAGAATTCTGCCGTGTCGAGGGACCTTAGAAATGATGGAATCCACATCAATAACCAAAGAAGAGATGCACCTCCTTGCATCCAAGGTAAATATCATATTACTTATCATCAATGTTATGGTAATCCTTTTATGGTGACTCAATTGCTACGCCGTCGGCAATTCTTCTAGGCCATTTCGACGTACCAATTTATTCTCTTGATGAAATTATCGACGATTATTCTCGCCTTCGTTTAATTAACAAAGAAAAAACAAAATTATTGTGTTCTTGTTTTGGCTATAAGGGATGGACCCTTTTGCATGTCTGATGACCAAGAGAGGCATGGTCCAAACCGTCAGCGCCCTCGATCACTTGTTTCTTTAAGGTTCTAATTTTGTGATGCAGCATGTTTGGCCCCGAGGCTAGCCGCCTGACCATTCCGGATTTAAATGCAAGTTAGCTCAAGAGAATTTTAGCTTTCTAGGTGAAATTAGCAAAAATAGAGTGCATGACAATTAAGACATTGCCATAGAAGCATAATATTTAGAACTACTTGATCTTTGCATGCTTTAAGGCTATGAGTTAGAAGGGTTTAAAAAAAAAAAAGCTATGACTTAGAAGAATTATTATTTTCATATCAGATTTATGATAGTTGGGTTTACTGATTTCGTTATGCATGGCTTTCAAACTCACAAGCTCCTAATAGTCAATAAGAGAGCGAAGAAATAAAATATTTTGTTTCAAAATATGAATTTCTTCGATTCTCCAGCTTCGTAGTGGTTTGTTATAATAACTTTTATAATGTATAAGTGTGATATTATAACACAGTGTTCCTGAAGTCTAGTTTCCCCTGCATACTATGTTGCAACGATTATTATAGCACCAAACTTCTTAGAGTTAATCTCAGTTTCATACAAAGCTGAGGTGAATTTACTTCTTTTATTGGCTCTCTGTTGCTAAATTCACCATGGCCTTCTCCAATTTTTTGACTGTGTCTGATAAGATTAATGATGACTTGAACCAGCCTGCAAAAGCCAATGAAGTGGAGAGGGTGGAGTGTCGCTGCTGTGGAATGTCAGAGGACTGCACCCCGACCTACATTCGCCGTATCCGAGAATTCCATTGCGGCAATTGGATCTGTGGGCTTTGCGCAGAGGCAGTGAAGGAGAAAAAGAAGAGAGCTCCATCAATGGCGATGGAAGAAGCGTTGGAGTCCCATATGGCTCTCTGTAGGCAGTTCAACAGGACAGTCAGGCTCAATCCAGAGCTTTCTTTGGTTGGCGCAATGAGGGATATAGCAAGGAAGAGCTTCCAATACAGGGCTTCCCATGGCTCCTATGCACCAAAGATTGCAAGGTCCAGCAGCTGTGGGCCTAAGGCCGAAGCCGAGATCGGAAGCTCATCGATCCAGTGATCCATAGCAGTGCTATTGGAGATGACCAAGCTAAGAGTAGAGCAGAGTGCTAACTTAGTAGATTATCCCTTTGGACTTACAGGTCTGGTTAGAAATTTAACCTGTTCTTGCAAGCATAACTGTAGAAATTGAACGAGAGTATGACGAAAAAAATTAATGTTAAAGTCTGTATTGGCAGAGCAATGAAACATGGAATAATTCGATGAGCATCTCAAGAGTGGTGCTACCTCACAGAGAATTCTGTCCATGATAGGTCTAAAGAGGAAGTCACACATCAGTTGCGTAACACTTTATGAGAATTCTGTGATATTTTAGCACTTTCCACATTTCAGTAAATTGAGAATTGTTTAAAGGATTATTGTTTTTGAGATCTAGGATGGGAGAAATGCCGAATCGAATCCAGATCTTTGATACCAACCCCTAAGGACTTCATGAGCTGCACGAGCCGGCACCCTCAGCTTATTGATACTCATTGATGTAGATAATCCTCGTCTCAAAGAATCATCGGTAATTATTAATGATTTGAAGAATATCTCAATGGATTGTTGAATATTAAAGACAAAAATCAAACACAGGGCTTGTTAAAACATAAGCCTTCCTTTTCAATTAGAGCTGCAAGTATATCCTGTAAGAATGTAACTGCCAAGTAAAGCTCTATCATGATGCTCATGATAAGCTTGGATGAGAAATGTGGAATTTTTTGTGGCCTCCATCAGAAATAACTGCAGTTTTTTAGGGAACAAGAATTAACTTTGATGAAAAAGTTCCTTATGTGTGCATGCGCATGCATGCACATATGTTTGTATGAGTTCCCTCAATAGTCTCCTATGTATTTCTTTCATGTCTTTTATCATAGAATCATATTGTTACTTATTTCCAAATATATATATGCACATTCTCTCTGACTATAGTTTGAATTTTACTTGTATTGGAAGTGAATCAAGTACTGTCTGGAATCTTATAATAGATAGTCTACGATAGCTCTAGTCTGCTTCTTGGGTTAAGGTTTTCTTAATTTTTTTTCAATTTTATTTCTCTTGCAATTTTCTTATGGATTGGTTTTCTTGTTTGTGATAATTTTGTTCAGACAAGCTTTTTTGTCATAATTTTTGCCATTCTACAAATATTAGCAGCCAAAGAACTAACATAAAGATCCCAAAAATAAGCTCCTCATCCATGACACTAACCCGCAACATCAAGAAGCAAGCGACGCACATTAACTGAACAGAAATTTCAAAAAGAAAATGGCTTGAACAAAAATAATTCCCTTCATGATTCCGTTTGATCTGGTAGTCAAAGAAAAGGCTGTAGTTGCTGATCTATTCAATCTCTGGGGAACTTGGATTGAAGCTTGGAGTTTTCCCAGCATATTCTCCAAGGTGCCAATTACGGGTTAATAGAATTAATAGATCAGCTGCAGAATGTCTACAACGCCAATAGAACTGATAAGTTTAGTTGGAGATTGAATGAAAAAGGAACTTTATTGGTAAGCAACTGCTATGGAAAGCTGCACTGTGGATAACTCCTTCACCAGATAAGATTTAAATGTTTCCATGTCCATTTCTCTAAACACGAATTTCGATGGCTGATGATTTAAAGAAAAGAAACTGGGAAGGGGAATGTTCATCATCTGTTCTAGTCAGGTCCTTGACTAACCCTTCTTACCGAATGAACTTGATGAATCATGGAATTTGGATGAATAAATTTAGGAGCCTTTTTGACTCCTTTTTCCTTCAAAGACCGGAGAAAAAAAAAATTGGGGTTCAGACAAGCCTGCAAAATTTGCCATAACAGTCGGTACCAGTGCATATGGACCGAACCGGTATGCAGTACAAAAGGCATACTGACATTTGGTATGCCATACCCAATGTACTGACACTATAATAGAATATTTTCAATACAATATCCAGTACCAAGACTATAGTTCTAGATGTACTTTCTCACTGAAGACTGAACCAGATTAACTTCTTAAAAGGAAGCAGAGGCTTCTAACCCTTAAGGAAGGGGACGTTACTGCTGAATCTTTAAAGGGCGTTGATTGGTTCCTGCTGTTTATTATATTGTTATGTCATTTTTCTTTGACTATAGATTTCTTTCACTGATGTACTCTATTATTTACATGTCTTGCACTTTTTCTTTCCTTTCATTTCCTTCATGAAAGTGATCAAGCAGTTGCACTTTTTTTAGGGAATGCAGAGGAAGTGAGAGTCTTCCTCCATAATTTTATCAAGAGTAAATGGTTACAAGCAAGTTACATGTACAAATACAAGCTGAAGGAGGTGGAAAGATAACAAAGGGTGGGGGGCTGAGAGCAACACAACTACAAATACAAGGCAAAGAGTTTGGTAGAAATGTTTCTGTGGCTATCTATTGATCTGGCTGAGCAAGGGTTAGGCCATAAGCTGAACAAGTAGAGGACCTTGAAGAGAATTGAAGAAGCTGAGGCCTGCAGTTTCAAGAAAATCCTTGCAGTGAAGGCCCCATTTTCCTTACATAAGACTGGCGCATTTCTTTTCACTCAAAGAGTTTTTATTTTCCTAATAGAAAATTGTATCAAGAAAGATTTAGAAAACAAATTAACCCAGAAATCATTCAGAACAAAAACCCAAATTTTATGTATTCACTACTGCTTAATCAATGTTCCGATTTTTATGCCAATTAGCCTAACCTTAGCTGGTCGGCATCTGTTTACACATGGAGAGGTCCAAGGCCCAAATCTTCAGTCCTTTACCAAAACACTCTATTGAAAAAAGTTGAAACAATAAGAGACTTGAAATCATCCGAACCA
>JAOXJJ010000868.1:74189-87041 GCA_025769935.1 Phoenix roebelenii
GAATTGATTGGGTATGATAAGGTGCACCAAACTAACGTACACCAACCCATTTATTTCATACTACATCGTAACAAATCTCCATCTTGGTTTGAATTAAATCAAGAGACACCAAATGAGTTTTCTTTGCTACCACAAAGCCACAACATCTTACAAACTGCGAACACTAATCAAGTCCAACCAATTCTTAAACTTGAGAGTAAGAACAAGCTTGGTCATCATATCTACTGTAGCAACTTTTCTAACTAAAATAATGACTTGTGATACAATTTTTCAAATGAAGTGATGTCTGACATCAATATATTTGGTCCTCTCATAATATATCTTATTTTTGGTTAGATGTATAGCAGTACTTCAGCTATCACAAAATATAATAGTCTCAATCCGCTATAAACCCAGATCACTAACCAAACCTCTAAACCAAATAGCTCATTTTACTGCTTCTGTAATTGCTATATACTCTGCCCCGAAGCAATTGCTTCTGTAATTGCTATATACTCTGCCCCGAAGCAATTGTAGACTGTAGAGTCACTTTCTAACTAATGACGCAACCACAAAGAGTGAAGACATAACCTGCCAGAGTTCTCCTCTTATCCAAATTATCAATATAATCAGAATTGACAAATCCAACAATACTAGTATTACTGTTAGAACTACTATCATATACCAAGCTGATTCAAGCTTACAATCATCACTAAAACAACCAATAAATACGGATAAAACGGTTTCAGCACAATCAGAATTATCCGCTGCAACAATAGCAGTATCACTAGTATTTGAGACTTTTTCTTCCCAATGGTTCATCTATCACCTCTCCCTCAGAAAAAAAAATCCATATTAAGCAACACACGCGTCACTTGACGTAATGATAGTTAAAAAACTATTTTTAATATATTAAATGTGAAGTACATAGAGGGATTTTTTTTTTGCTAAAATTGATGATTTATATAGTTCCAGACAGCTCAGGTACTTCTAGACTGACTGGCTACATACAATGCACCTAGTTTGCTACTTTGTTAGCCTTTTTGAATATATACTTGGCCTCAAAGGCCACATTGCCACTTATTATAGTCTAAATATCGTGAAGCAAGGGGGGACACTCTCCACCGCTGCTGGAGGGACTGCCCTTTGATCTAGTGATAGTTTTAAAAACTCTTCCCCTGATTGGCCTATCCCTCTTGCATGGTCTCCCTTTTCGCTTCCCCCTCCTTTTCTCTTCCATGGATCCTGATTTCCCTTCTCACCCATTCTCTTTTCCTCTCTCTTCCCCTTTCTGAGTGCTGTGAGATCTTCCTCCTTCGCAATTTCTTTTATCTTGAACCTCTATTATGTGGGCTGTGGTGTGGGGTTTGTGATGATGACAGTCTCCCTATTTCAGCCTTATGTTTGTCGAATCCGGACCTTCTCTTCTTCCCCTCCCTCCTCTTCCCAGCAGGATCGCCTCTCTCTCCTTTTTGCCAATCGATGGTTCGAACTTCGAAGCCATGCGTTCTCTCGGTATTATCGGATGGCATAAATTTCGACACGGTTCTTGATGGCAGCGGTGGACTGGTGCCCATCAGATATTTGAATTTTAGATTCTAAATTTCAAAATTTGGATGATATGGGGGAGGTTTGAAATTTGAATTTGGGAGGTCATTTTGGACGACCACACAAGAGTTTGGAAGTTTTTTTTTTTTTTCTCTTTCCTTCATGCTGGACGGTCCAAATTCATTCAAATCTCTAGTGGCCAACCCTAATGATTCCGTATTATAATATCTTTACTCTCATACAATTTTGTAATAATTTAGAATTTTATCCAAACAAAAAAGTTATAAAGTATTATTTTAATTTTTTTTGCTCTCTACAAATATCCAATATCTATTCAAAACATAGTGGTTGAGATCAAATAATAGCGATAGCTGCTAGGCGGAGGCGATCTTGCTATTTCTAATGATAGAGGATTTTGTGACAATCCTGATCGCTAAAGAGGACACTGAAAGATCACAATAAATTGGTCGACCACAAAACATAGGAAAAGAACCGAGAGTAACAAGAAAAATTATATTCTATACCACATGCATCATAGGGCCATGCACCATGCTAATTACGTTGTATTTTTATGGGCCTTATTCATCATACACTCATCTCGATGATTGACTGATAGAAGATGAGATGATTAACATGGTGCATGCCGGAGTTGGTGCACGTGATGTAGAATATAATTTCTTGAGGGTGTGAATATGAAGAAAAACTAGAATACGGGCAAACAAACGAATTCCTCCTCTCTCCAATGTATCAAGGCTGTCCTCGCACCTTCTTGACATGCCAAAGATCTAACTCGAAGACAAAAAAAGGGAGCTTAAATTAAAATAGGTTAGGTGTTGGGCCCGGTATAGATGTCAATTTACTAAAAATCAAAGCATGATGCTCTGGAAGCACTTGCCCTTCGTATGACATTATCACTTCCCATCATTAATATGCATCCACAAATATTAATCGAGCAGAAGTGGATTTATTTATTTTAGAAAAGCAATATTTGTAACACGAACATACATCCACAAATATACCCATATGATTCCTTTATTTCTTATCTAACAAAGAAAAAATATATTTAAGAATACTATTTTGCCCTCCCGCCACCTTCATAAGGCATGTCCAACTCATAATTTTTTTCAGGCTGCCAGGGACGAAATTGGTACCTGTCGCTATCTCCATCTCTCACCCCAAACTAAATTAAAGCCAATTGGATTAAAAATACATTAGTTTAATTAAACGAATAATTGGCCTTAATTAAGCTTTAGTACATTAAACCCCCTCCCTTCTCTTCCCCCCCCCCCCCTCTCTCTCTCTCTCTCTCTCTCTCTCTCTCTCTCTCTCGTCTCTTTGTCATTTTTCTCTCCACGCCTTCCTGCATTTCCACTCCACTTATTTTCTCTTTCTTGGCATCGAAATTCCGGCGATGGCGGCGGCGACGAGGGAGGAGTACGTGTACATGGCGAAGCTGGCGGAGCAGGCGGAGCGGTATGAGGAGATGGTGGAGTTCATGGAGAGGGTCACGGCGACATTGCCGGAGGGTGTGGAACTCACGGTGGAGGAACGAAACCTCCTCTCCGTTGCCTACAAGAACGTCATCGGCGCCCGCCGGGCCTCGTGGCGGATCGTCTCGTCCATCGAGCAGAAGGAGGACAGCCGCGGCAACCAGGACCACGTCGCCGCCATCCACAACTACCGCGGCCGGATCGAGGCTGAGCTCACCAACATCTGCAACGGAATCCTCAAGCTTTTGGATTCTCGCCTCGTCCCCTCCGCCGCCACGGCCGACTCCAAGGTCTTCTACCTCAAGATGAAGGGGGACTACCACCGCTACCTCGCCGAGTTCAAGATCGGATCCGACCGCAAGGACGCCGCCGAAAATACCCTCAACGCCTACAAGTCCGCCCAGGTCGGGATCCCATTCCGATCAGATCCGATGTTGCTAGGTTTAGGAGTTTCAGATCGGAACGAGAAATTTTGGTTCTTTTCTGCAATTGATGGTGGGTTTGATTAGGTTTTGAGATGTTGATTTGATGTTGGATCTGCAGGATATAGCGTTGGCGGAGTTGGCACCGACGCATCCAATCCGGCTGGGGCTGGCGCTCAATTTCTCGGTGTTCTACTACGAGATCTTGAATTCTCCTGACAGGGCTTGTTCTCTTGCCAAGCAGGTGAGCAGATTGGATCTTGTGCTTGTTTCTGTTCTTTGTTGAATTGATGATTATCTTTGCTCTTAGTGTTTTGATCCGAATTTGTAGAAGTGAATTATATGCTAGGATTTGTAGAAATGAATTATATCTGATTTAGTTAGTTGTTCGTTTGATTGGAATCGGGAACGATCTCTTTCTCAGGGTGTTTCGAATTCACTGTAAGATTTGAAGTTGTTATGAATAGCTCCATTTTTATTTTTTTTTTGACATTGCTCCGATTATAATTTCTCCAATATAGCTAAGATTTATCAACAGGACAACTGATGTATAAGAAAATATGAGATATCTTGAATAGAGAAAGGAGATAAAAAAAATGAAGAGTGGTGAGATCTCAGAATGATCTGTAGGACATCTCTGTATTTCCGGGTCATCTGCTATTGCATGATATTCTAGATTAGTTTATTATGAAATCTGCTATGTAAATGATATACAGAACTTGGATGCCTCCTCTTATGGATGTTTATGGATATATCATCTTGTGATGCCACAATTTGTCCAATGTATTCAGGAATTATCAGCCACATAGCTTTCAGGATATAATGTGAATTATATAGAAAAAGTACCATGAGACCTAACTCTTTTACCAAAAGAAACCTCTGCACTGATGGCATGTCACATGGCTCAAGGGCATTGATGCGATCCATGCTGGTTTCGTGATATAAAGAACCGATTCCTTAGTGCCATATGGCATGCCAATGGTGCATCCCTTTTTGCCCTCTGGTAATAGGGTTGGCCCTCTGGCATTGCTTGAGATAATATTAATGGGGGGATATCTGGTAGAAGGTTGTGTAAACACTATGCTTGTTTCAGCTCACCTGCTTTACAATGAGGTCATTCTGAAATTTTTATTATTGAAGGTTATTTGAGTGGGCCATTGCGGTACATAGATAATACGACCTGACTGCTAGATTTTTACTGGAAGATCAGCTGGTGGAGATAGTCATCATCTTTTTCTACTTGTGGTTCAAATCTCCAACCTCGTTGTTTAGGATGCTGTGATCATTTTTCCAATATGTTTCATAATATCGTAATTGCAGTGGATTGCTAATTTGTAGTCTTTCCAAAAATCTACCACATTTCTTCCTTCTTTTGTTTTTTTAAATATCATAACTAAGAGTGCAGGAACTAAGTACCTTTGTGCTCTCTCAGTCTAGTTCCTGGATGCCCAGATAAAACTTAAAGATATCTGGGTGTCCTATAGCGGACATACAGTCTTGTTTCATACCATGCCCATGTCATAGGATTGTTGTTTTTTGAGTTTCAGTTATTACACAATTATGAAGGTTCCGTTCGTTCATTTTCTTTGTTTTCTGTCAGAGCTTATCAACTTGTTTGGTGTATCTATGTCTCAGTTTCCATTGAATTACAGCATGTACCTCCATCAAATTAGGTCATGGACCCACTAAATGTCTTAACTGCAAGGATGTCCCTGGTGCAACAATTCCTATATGATTGTTTGTGTGATTTTTTTTTTTTTAAAAGAAAAGTCATTGATTCTCTACAATTTATTCAATTTGATATCCATTTTGGATAGTCAAAAATCAAATGCGATCTTCCTAGCTATGATTGTGTCCTTTGACTTTGGTTATTCTTCTACAAGATTCATTTGGTCCTACAATTTGACAGATCATCTTCTGTTGTGTGATCGTAGTGTGATGTAGGGTTTCTGCTTTCATTTTGGCCCATGTTTCTACTTCGAGTTCAAGGACCTTGCGAGGCTATCGGTTCTTAATCCGTTTTAATCTTGTAATTCTACAGATAATTGTAAGTTAATGTCTTCCTCTTTGCTGTTATCTGTTCAAAGGCTCGGATGGAGAGGACCTCTCCAATAATGTGGTTTCCATCATTTGTTGTACTTTGTCTGACTCATTCTTGCGAAAATAAACCTAAACCATTTGGAGGGGGATTACAGTATATCCTGATTGCTTTCTATTGTATAAAAATTACTGAAATTACACTCTCATTTTTATTTTTAGGCTTTTGATGAAGCAATTGCTGAGCTGGATACTCTTGGAGAGGAATCATACAAGGATAGCACGCTGATCATGCAGCTTCTCCGTGACAACCTTACCTTGTGGACTTCAGATATGCAGGTCTTGCACACGCTCTGATGAACATTGTCAATATTCTACCTGCCATATTTCAGCTCTGTCTTTATCTGCAATTCAATTAAATGATATGCATATATTATCTACAGGATGATGGGGCAGATGAGATCAAAGAGACAACCAAACATGAGGATGAGCAGTAGCTAGTAAAAAAATGTCTTTCACTACTGCTCTGTGATTCTTAGGTGTTTCAGCTTGCAGATTGACCACCATCTTCTTTACCAAGTCTTTTTTTTTTCTTCTTTTTCTTTTTTTCCTGGCTTGTGTTTTAGAAAATCCTTCCTGTTTCATGTCTCTTCTGCTGGTGTTGTTTGCATCTGACAATGCTAAAAAAATTGCTATCTTATGTTTGGCCTTGGAAGTTCCCCTCGTTTATGAGATATGCTGGCTGCACTGCTTATATAATATGGGGAGACTAATCTCAGATGCATGCAAATTATCCTACAGTTTTTGTTACTACTGCTCTGGTGCATTTTCCTGATAATTACCAACTTTTAGGATGTCAGTTGCCCAAAAGACCAGATGTATTATTTTATCCTATCAGTTTGAGTTTTATCCATGTTTATTATATACGATTCAAGTTATCCATCTTGATTAAATGTAACTATTTTCGAATTCATGATATGGATAACCATGTTGATATGATTAGGTTAAGCGGCAAATCATAGTGGCTGGCAAATGAGGAATTTCTTTGAGCACAAGTGTTAATATGATTAGTTTGGAAGAGCGTGATTAATCTGCTGAAGAGACAACATGATGTAATTGAAGCTTATTTTATTAGAAAAATTATCCAACTTTCAAAATGTAAAGAAATTTATATAATAATGAAACTTATTTAGGGATTTTATCCGACTACTCCAGTAATATTTTTTCCTTAACACCATATCTAACATACATTTTTGCATCTTTACATCAGATATGATCTGTATTAGTAAGATAAAAATATCAACTCAAGCTTCTGTTTATAATTTGTCTTCTAGGTAGCTTGAGGGAGAATTTATAGAACAACAATAAAAGATACGAAATTGTGTACTCAGAATATATAACTTGAGCATAGCAAAAATTATGAATGCTAAAAGGGATGTATGCTAAATTTCAAAATGATAGATTGAGAAATAATTTATCAGAATTGTGCATGTTGCACAGATTGAAGATTAAAGTGATGGAGAAAATATGTATAAAAAAAATCTGATATTCTCTTGATCTGATCATGAATGCGGCAGTTTACTTTGCTGATAAATTCTCTTAATGGTTGTATCAGCTACTTGAGTTCAAGCCCAAATCTTTATTATGGTTTAAGGGGTTATTGGTTGTTGCATAATTAATTCATCTTTCTATTGAAATTGAAAGAAAATGTATATAAATTGCCTTTCCAGTTCTTGGGATGCAGCTGCATGACTTTGCGAGGCCAGTGGATGGCATCTGACAGCATAGCAGCGGTGCATTGGGTTGCGGAGTTGGGGGGGCCACCCTGAAGCTGATCCACAAATGAAAATAGGATAAGATCAAGGATAGTGCCATGGCGCAACTCGTGTCACCCATATTTATTAGAAAAAATAATGACAAGAACCAACAATAAATTTCTCTCGATTCAGATATGGCACATCGAATGGCAGTCGAAGATCACGTCTGATCTGATGTGGAAAAAGCATATGTGGGGTAGAGAAACGTTTGGGTATGTAAAAATCTGAAGTAGGAGCCTCTAATAAATGAAGATCTCTAGGTGGCTGATCCTTGGCACTCAAATTTTAGGAAGTTCCCTTATCTTAGGAATGTTGTGGGTCTCAATAGAACCAAACTTTATTTGTGCTGATGACTCATCACTATTGCGAGGACTCATGCAAGTGTGCATTTAGTTCCACATTGCTTATTCACTGGGTAGATCTTAGGTATTTACACAAGATTAAGAAACTCAATATCTTCCGGCTAGCCATTTTGAATGAGATCATGAATTGTTACAAATGGTATCAGAGCAGATCTGAGCCATAACTTATGTGAACTAGAGGACACTGCAACATAGATTTATTGGAAATGACTATAGGCCGATCATGGTGGTTGTGATTAGATTTATATAAATTTGAACTCTTAGCCTGACTTGGATGTCAGGCTTAAATGTTGGATATAGCTATTTTGGACAAAGTCCTCAGTTGTTATAACTATTGGAAGAGAAGTTTGCATTGGATGGATCCAAAAGGTTGAAGTCGGAATTGGAGGAATCAATTGCTGCTTTGAATGCAAAACAGAACTGGTTTATAAATTGTATGAAGATGTCTGAAGAGATGATCCATAAATTGCATCAGGAAAACAGTAAATTAAGTGATTCGCGTGGCCAAGCATAGAAAATTCTAAGTTGAGGGATATACTGAAACAAGCAGTGAATGAAGCTACTGTTGTTGAAGAAGCACCACAGGTTGCTAGGAATGAGAATTCTTAGCTTAAGGACATCTTGTTGGAGAAGGGCAATGCCTTGAAGAGCATAAGGCAAGAATACAAATGCCTCGATGCTAGCAAAGCGGCAACCCTAGATAGTGTCGAGGAGCTGAAGAGCTTGCTTGCTGCAATGTCAACTGTGGACTCGAGAAAAACCCTCATTTCGTTTGAGACTGGATCAATCTCGCAGCCGAAGGAATCAACTACTAAATGGTAGAAGGCACTAAAAGAATTTTCAGATTTCCATCTGGTCGATGAAAGGGTGGAGTCCACGACTTCAAAATGGGCATAGGCATTCAATTGGAGAGCCAGCAAAGTTCAAGGGTCGATATGATAGTGTCACCATAGCAGAAGGATTGGATGTTTGCATCACTTAGCAATGTCTCTGACGTGAGAGTTGTTTCCTCAGCTATCACGGATGAGACAATTTACTTTGGTGATCTTGATAATATAGATAGCATTAAAAGCTGATGTGGCAGTATAGAGCTTGATGTGGCAGAATATGAGTTATTATAGCAACTCAGAAGTTGATGTAGCAAATTAAGAGTTAACATAACAGCTCAGAAGCCGATATCTGATGTGTCTGACTGATGTAACAGACTAACATGTTTGTCAAGGTGGTTAATTGACTTGTCTTATGATGTGGCAGCGAGAAGACGCATAGAAGATAACAGTTGTAGTGACGACAAAGCTTGGAGAGAAGGCAATCGAAAGTCGACGATCCTCATAGACGGAGGCACCATTGAAGAGGAGCAATTAGCTTCGAACTGGGGTGCGAAAAAGCCGAAAGCAGCAAATAAAATTAGAGATGGAGAGAATGTGGCCAGGCGATGGTGAGGAGAAACAACTGAAGATCTGAAGTTGAGGAGAAATGCGATGAAAAGGAGCTGAGAATTCATAGAAAACAAAGAATCTCCGGGTAGTAATCTATCAGAAATAGAGGATATGCAGATCAACTACTGAGATCAATATTGATTCATTAGAAAATAGAGATCTACGGAGAAATAGAGGATCTACAGATCTACCAAAAATAAAGAATTTTTGGCTATTTATTCATCCGAAAATAGAGATCAATAGATCGGCAATTGGGGTCTTCAAAGCTTCTTAACATGGCAATGACGACCACAACAAAAGCGGAATAGATGATGGCAAGTTATGTGATCAGTGGCTCTGATACCATATTAAAATATTTGTAGAAGAAGTGAAAAACAAAAAAAAGAGAGAACAATAATTTTATTTCTCTATTCTAGCGTATTTGATACATCTCAGGGGTTATATATACTTTTATAGTCTTCATACAAGATAAATAATATAGCCTGATATAGAATCACACTAACAATGGAAAATATTACTGCCTAATACAAGTTGTTATGTGATCCTAAAATTACTCTAATAAGATCATGCTAATTAAAAAAATAATATAGGTTGATAAAGGATTACGCTAATAAAGAAAAATATTATAGGCGATGGAGGTTGTTAAGTGATCCTTAAAATTATGCTAACATCTCAAGCATGCTTTCACCCATAGTTTATGGAAGGCTTTTTCTGATAGAGTCGATATCGTAGTCCAACCGTGGTCAGTTGGAGATGTAGAGTTTTTGCAGGTTATGAAACGTTAGACCTAAATGTCACGGTGCTTTAATTGTTGATTTTTTTGGAAGAGAGCAATATAGGAACTTTTTCAAACATCAAGTATGTTGCGCCCCAAATTCGGAACATGACATAACCGTACTGCCGAGGGGTACAACCACGAGAACACAAAGTCGACATTGCTTTTTGATTTTAAATCAATACTAATTTATTATCCATTAAATTAAATATCTAATTTATTATCCATTAAATATCTAATTTAATACACAAAGTCGATCACAACAAAATATAACAATTAAATATCTAATTTATTATCCATTAAATAAAACTAATTTTGGTTCAAAGCATCTAAATCCAAATCAATACTAAACTCGTCACCCTCATCATTCAGAAAATCATTAGCTACAAATTTATGGTCAATACTAATTTTTTTTTACAAAATCGCCAACCTCGCTAGCGCAAACTCTAAGTCTGGACCAACCTTCGTCCATACTGATCCTATTTGCTTGAAGAGAGAAAAAAATAAAAATAAGGTATATGAGCGACACAGCTCAGTAAGTAAACTTTTCACTATATTACTGGATCAAGCACAAGTTCTTCATGTCAATACATCATTTTTAAAAAAATAAGAGATATTCTAAAATAAGCATTTCATAATACAGTATATTAAAAATAGGTCATAAAATAAATCATGCACGAACAAATCAATAATCTTTCAACAACATAATACCATGTTCATATTGCAAATAAATTCATAAATTATTCTTCATATCATATAATCCTATTATGGATCAAAACATTGCTCATAGGTATTTGTGCTATGGTCACCATAACTCATGACATGACTATTTTCGTAATCAACAAGATATCATAGTTTATATTCGTTACCAACTTTAATCCATTGGTAGAGAACCGTTTTCGTTAGATGCTAGCTCTAGGATGTTGATTGACCTCTATTTCTAGAGACGGTCATAGCAATCTGAGAGCCTTTGAAAACTGATTTCTTTTTTTAATATATATATATATATAAATAGATGAAAAATACTAAATAGCATGATCAAATTATATTTCATAACAAAGTTATTTTTATTAAAATATCCATGAAACTATTTTTCATAATAAATCATGATTTTCATAACATATATGCCAATCCATAATTTAAAAAAAAGCATAATATTTCCATAAGAAAATTTTATATCATGAAATACATGATAATTTGAAAAGCAATGAGTGCAATATCTACATGCCTCTTCCATCTTAAACCATCAACGTTCAGTTAACCTTATAAAAATATTAAAAGCATAATTACTTTCTGTTTGACAATTTTAATCGAACTAAAATAATAAGGAAGGGAGACGAGCATTTGACGATTCCGGGTAGGTCAAGCCTGAGCATTTCGATCAACATATTATAGGGTATGAACTCGATCAGAGCCAGAGTCGTTTAACATAATTCATCATCAGTGGGTTCTATGGACCTTGACAAGGTTGGGTGATCGGTCCAGCAGGCGACTCTGGGCACCCAAGCAGTTCAAGACCTCTTTTCAGGGGTCAACTCAAGTTTGCAAATTAAGTCGACATGACCCGACTTCGAATTTCTTGGACATTCTAGAGAGAGAAAGTGTAGAGAGCAGAGAGAAGTGGAGAGAACAAGGAAAGGAGAACTGTGAGGCTCCTCTCTTCTTCTTTCCATGAAGTGGAAGGTGCTCGGCGGCTGAGCTGTTTGTGGCCGGCGACCCCGATGGTCAACGGTGCTGGCGGCATGCCACACCTAGCGATGGTCGGCTGGAATGAGAAAAAAAGAAGACGGAATAGAGGAAAAGCAAGGGAAATCATCCGAGACCAATCCGGTAATTTGCTGATCGGATTTGAGGTGGAGACAGTGGCCCAAAGGCCGGAAAAAGGGAGAAATGAAGCTTACCTAGTCTCTGGCGAGTTTCCCCGGTTGGATCGATAGTGAAGCCCCCTAGATCCGCTGCGGAGCAGTAAGAGATCTAAACCAAAAGGAGAGAAAGAAAGAAGAGGACTCCTGGTCGGAGTCCGATTCTTCCTCTCCACGCACACAGGCCATATGGGCCTTTGCTCAATGGGTTTTTGGCCTAATTCATGTGTGGGCCGGTTAGTGGACCGTGCCCTCGCAAAGTAAGGGCAGCTGCAGATGTCAGAGGAGTGTTTTGTTATTAGTTTTTACCTCGACAATAGTAGAAAAATCTCTCTTCTAAAACCTATCCTGAAGTATTCATAGAAACCAATGGGGCGGCCGACTGGGTGGCTGCCTATGCGGCCTACCACTCAAGGTACACCCTTTGGTCAGGGGAGGGGGAGCTGCCACTACCACTCCACGAGCTAGTGTATTTTGATTTTATTGAGTGTATTGTCCCGAATCTTTCTAAAACTGATATGTAACTCGTTATTCGGATAGCCTCTGTTGATGTATTTGGCTAGAGAGAAATGGAAGAACTTTTCAAAAAACAAGTCAGAGCAGCTGGGGATGTCAAGAGGAGTGTTTTGTTCTTTGTTTTTAACTAGACCATAGTGAAAAAAACATATCTTCCAAAACCTATCTCGAATCTTTTTAGATCTTCGATATCCAACTCTTCATCTTCGGATAGCCCAGACTAAGGCCCTATTTGGGGGAGCTTTTGGAGGGCCAAAAAGCACTTTCTGGCCCTTCAAAAGTACTTTTAGATAAAAAATGGTGTTTAGTAAAATTTTCGAAAAGCTATTTCAGCTTTCCGTAAAAGCTGAAACAGCTTTTGGGAAGAAGCTCCAATTTAGAGCTTTCTGAAAATGCTGTTTTCAGTTTTATCAAAAAGCTATTTTTTGGATCCAAATATCTCCATTTAAATCTCACTTTTTTTCCCAAAACCCGCATCCCACCTCTTCCTCTCTCACCCATCCTCTCCCTCTTCCTCTCTATCTTCTTCTTTCTCTCAACGATGTCGTCTCTGTTCCTTCTTCCTCTTCTTTTTTTTTCTTTTTTTTTTTGTTTTGGGAGCTCGT
>JAOXJJ010000868.1:87141-116075 GCA_025769935.1 Phoenix roebelenii
AATATTATATTACATTACATTAATATTATATTATATCATATATTTATGTATTAATACGTATTATATTTTATTATGCTCTGTTGTATAATACTAGTAATATCCTTTATAGTCATTTTGTCCCATAAAAATACTTTCTCAGTTTGTTTACCAAATACATGTTAAAGTGCCACAGTACTTTAGAAATGTAGTTACCAAACATCAAACAGCTTTTTATAAATGCTCTGCTTCAGACAGCTCTACTTCCAAAGCTCTACTACTAACAGCTCCCCAAACAGGGCTTAACAGATCTTGCTATATCGATCCTTCTTAATAAATTTGGATTGGGATTTTGCCCAATTCATTTCATTGAAAAGAAAAGAAGAAGAATTATTGTTCAAGAGTTCCACATTACAAAACCATGAGTTGCAAGTCTACACAATAAAGGATCCACCGCGCAACAAATGGATACATGATAACAGAGAAACAAGAAGCTCATAACAAATGTATACATGATAAAGACAGAACAAATATAGAGAAGCAAGGAGTTCATAACAAATGTACACTTTGTGATGAAGAAGAAGAAGAAGAGGAAGAAGAAGAAGAAGAAGAAGAGGAGAAAAGACAAAAGAAACAAGGAGGAGGTGATGCTTGGTACCCTAACGCGAGGGCACGTGCATGGAGGACTTCGCTCGATGCCATTTAAAGCCCACAAAAGTCGTCGGGATTGGGCTGGCCCCTGTAACCAGCCTCCACGCAGCCGTCGGAGCAGGCGGGAGCGCATTCCTCCTTGGTCGTTTTTGGGACCTTCATGCACTTATTCTTCATGCAATCGCAGTAGCAGTCGAAATCGCCGTCATCGGCCATCGCTGCGGGGACCGTCGAGGCCATGAGCACCATCGCGGCGATCGCGAGAGCCAGGACAACCTTGTTGAGAGCCATGGCTTTGTGTCTTCCTTTGATGTTTGCACTGGTTCTCGGGAAGTTAATGAAGCGATCGAGCGGGGTGAGGAGGGGAGTGGAGAAGGCAGGATTTATTAATGGTGTTTGTGAGGGATGGTGTTGTCCGGTGAGCGAATGGATGGGAGTTGAAAGCGGGTGGGTTGTTTTGTTCTAGCCATCATGGGTGAAGGGAGAGAGAGATTGAAACGGTCGTGAAGGTTTTGGTGATGGATTTTTTTTTGTTGGTGTTGCATGGGTGAGATGAGATTGGGAAACAGCAAGTGAGAACGAATAATGCGCAATCCGGTAGGTCAATCACTGTATGGCTGGCACGACAGTTTTAACGTCTATCTAATAGATTCCATTAGCATACTATATTTTCTGCAAAGAATTAGATTGCAATATGATTCGACTGCAATTTAGACATAGGCAGATGAATTTGGTGTATTAATCTTATTTGCATCCCTTTCATTCACTTTTTTTTCTTTCATTGCAGTTATAATATATGGAAACCTTAATCAATTTTTTTAATCTATTGTCCAGCAGAAGATTCATCAAAGTTAGAATGGAAATCTCGAGGGCCTTTATTTTGAATAAATTCAATATTTTCTAAGGAAAAGTAGCACTTATTTAATTAAGAGTATAGATATAATTCCTATTTTAAGTTCCAGTCAATGTGCCCAATGCAACCCATTCAACCCTTGACCAATCACTCTTTGTCGATCGGGTCTAGGAAATCTTCAAAACTCGTATTGAAACTAAAGGTGCAATGGAGACCAAAAACATAAGTTTGGATTTGGTCGAGCTTGGCTTGAATTTAATTGCAAACTTGAATAATGAGATCAAATCATCGTGGAACCTTTCCCACTAACACTGCTTTAGTTTCTATTACAGTGCTTGAGAATTTTATGATAGCTAGATTAAAAGGTACAAAGGTTTGGATAGAAGAGAATTCAATGATTGTTGTTGGTTATCTAAAAGTTGGAGGTAGTTGTGATAGCTAATGCCTTCTGGATATTTGCTTCAAACAGACCTCGTTGCATTAGCTTCTTCATAACACATATACATTAGATTGGACACCCAGATGAAAAAATAGTTGGCCCAAATCGAGATAAAGCTTAGCTTGCTTTTGTTTTTTGGGTGGATCCCAATTTCGATCCATGCAGAAATTGAACTTATTTTAAGAGTGGTCTCCTAGACAAAGTGTCCTTGCAGAACAAGGTCTGAAGCATTCCCTGAAGAGAAGGTTACACTCATCCAGAAAGGGTCCTTTTGGCATTTCCATAGAAATCCCCTCCTAATTTTGTCAAATTTTGGCACCAGCCAAGCAAGAAGAAATAATGACCTCTAGTATAAAGGGAGGGCTGAGAGTATCAAGCAGCAGGACTAGTTTCCAACTTGTAAATCTAAAATGAAATTTATACAGGAGAGGTTTCCAATTGGATCTGGTGAAGGCTTTTGGAGAGAGGGGGAGTCCAATGTATGAGACTAGGAAGTCACTCTGACCGAACAACTCATAATGCCAGCAGGCAATGATCCCTTTGTTGTGTCCTGATCCAAATGTAGATGAGAGCACCCTCAAAAATTTCCTTCCAATTTAAGATTCTTTTAATCTGAAGTACTAGATTTAGATAGCACCAATTCTCCTGTCTGGCCTTAAGCCATAGATTAAACCCTTGGAGTTGGCAAGGTGAATTATTCTAGTGATGGTATCTGTGACTAGAATGAACAGAAAAGGAGAAATTGGATATCCATGCCGAAGTCCATTCTTGAGGATTATGCTGTTGCCTGACTTTAAGGATTTTTGTGGTCTATCCAAAGTGATAGAATTCAGAAATCCCACTCGATTTGGACAAAGACTTTTTCAAAATGGATGCTACATGGTGCACCTTCCTCCTTCCTTTTATAGCAATAAGAGAGAGTCTCATATGCAGAAAGATAGCAATCTGATACACTCCAAACCTCAATGAAAGTATACCGCACTTTCTTCACCAAAGAATTTAGTTAAGGCTGTAGGCTCTTTCCAAGAGTATTGGTGATTTTGGAAGATTTTTCAGCAAACTCATAGGCCTAAAATTTTTTAATGGTACTTTGTTACTTCCTTGGGGTTCATCCGCTACCACAACATTCTGAAACAAATCCAAGGGTGTCTGGCAAAAGCCATGAGGGTGCAGTGGAAACAATTTTGTTTCGGTTGAGCAGCAAACTTGATCACTCTTTAAGTTATTTTTTAACAAGCATTAGCTCCCTTGAGTGTCCATAAATCAATTCCATCTTACTTCCAAATACCTTACTAATCAAGAATAGATCCCATGAAGGAGCAGAGAAAGAAGCCAATGCTTAAAGCAGGGAAGGATCCTGCGATGGAAGCTGCTCTAGCTTTGGAAAACTGCTCTAACTAGAGCAACCTGAAGGTCCTGTTGCTGGCAACAATGTCAGCTGTGTGCATGTTGCTGCTGGCCTCCACCAATGATGCTGCTCAACAGTCCGACCAAAACTCAAGTTCAGAACTAACTTGTTATAACCCAGGACCTCATCTAAAATTGGACTAGCCGGAAGTTGTTATTTAGATTTCTTGTCCTATATGAGTATCCAAGATTTATATGGTGCATAGCCGATGTAGGACTAAACACACGCCTGCATGAATTCTTGTAGAACCAGTGGCTGAAAAGGTGACTGCTCAATTCTAGTGGAGACTTAACAATGAACTCTTGTTATCAATTCCTAAACAATGGAGGTATTGAGTCCTTGCTTCAAGTCTCCATGGGAAAAAGAGGCATATGAGAAGAAGAAAGTCTTCATGTGGTTGGCCTTGCTCAACAAACTGATTATCATTCAACAAACGCCCCTGCTCCACTAAACACGTGTTTTGCAAGTTCTAAGATCTAATTCCTTTAAAGAAATTAACCATAATATGAACCAACAAATTTTAGCATATTCTAATGCTTTTGAATCGAAGATGCAATACCTAACCAACCAAAAAACATAAATAAACCAAAGTTATCTCAGACATCTTTGCTATCAGATTGGGCAGAGAGCAGTGCTGAAGCTCTTCCTTGTTCAAGCGAATTTGCTATCAGATTACATGAGGCGTCTAACGACAAAAATCAAATCTTTTTCTAGGATCATATTAAATGTTCACATGAAAAAAAATAATATCCAAGAGTGGAGCTTTTTCTTGGTTTACTTTATAAAAACTGGCATGCAGTCAATAAGTGGATTGCGTAGGACCCACTTGAATATGGCCTGCCTCCAATGGAGAAGCAACTGCCATTCCAAGTAGCCATTCCTTTTGTCATTTCTTTTCAAGCAAACTACATTGACATATAGTAATGTCTTTTTGGTAAATGATAGTGTGGGGATTAGGATGGCACGGAAGGTAACGGTGAGGATGAGGAATGCTTGGTTGTGTTCAAAAATTAAGGATGATAGCTTAGAATAGATGGGAGCGAGAGTAGAGAAAACAACAAACCAAGTAGGGTGGGGAAGAAGGGGATTGAGGGGATGACTGATTGAAGCAAACGAAGGAGAGTATTTGTAGCACTTGGAATGAAGTGACTTCAGGACTGCAAGGTGGAGAAGAGAGTGAGGCCAGCGGCATGACCGGAGGAGGTGGCGATGCTACCAGCTTGCGGGCAGTTGAGCAGGAGAGGCTGAATTCAAGGCAATCAGGGGCCTTGAGGCATATGAGAGGAGATAAAGGAGAGAACCGTGGAGACTTCTCTGTGCTTCCTCAAAAGTACAAGGATGATGTTGCAATTACATGAAACACTAAAATTACCCTGCAATCTCAGAAACCCCAAAAATAAGATGGCGAATAAGATATCTTTCATTACATAACAACGCGGTATTCCACAGATAAGCAATCAACAGCCAACTGGTCTGCAAATTAGCACAACTTACTCTGTAGCCTTCGGGCATGTGTTCAAACACAAGGATACAGGATTACACTAAAAAAAAAGAGATGAGATTGACTCTGTGCAACATATATTTCTTATTTTATTCAATTATATTGCAATGTCAAGAAATTAATACATGCAATGTGATGTTGCTGATAACTTTCCAGTCGGTGCTGGTCTGAATTATTGCCCCACTAAACCTCTCAGTGATCCCACTTTTCTTTCTTGATATTTACTATAAGGATGATAAGAGTCTACCAACCAGATATAATTAGCACTTCCCTACACTCAGCCCAAATCTAGCCTAAGTTGGCCATATGCCACTCAATTCCAACATGGAATACAGATATAACATCATCGAAAGCTTTTGCCACACTGCTCTCTGCCTCCAACACAAACTCAAGCAGCATCATCTATGCCTCGATTTCAGCTTGGCAGCCCGGAACCTAAAATATACTTATGCTGCTCTAGTCTGTACTTTCACGACCAACTCGAAATGTGTTTGGTTAGGCTAAATCAAGCAGCAGGATAGGATCTGAATCTCTTCTCCAAATACGAGCATTGTTCATGCGACATCTACATGTTAGCAAGAGAACTGTTGCTATTATGAGATTCCCACTGGCACAGACAATCAGGCAGCGGGTTCTCATAGAAGGCTTCTTCTGATCGGAACCTCTCTTTGCCTCTTGTTCCGGAGATGGGACCTTTTCGTTTACGAGGGGAACCTTGCCTGACAAACAAATATGTATAAAGTCAGTTCAGAAACTAAACAAGTACAAATTTAACTCCTGTTTGACATACCGTTTTTTATGGAGTTGTACAATCATGTCTGACAGCCTCTTCCCTTCTTTAAGAGAGCCCTGATCAAATTTATCAAACAAACGAACAAGTGCTTTTCTACATTGCAGTAGGCGATCAATAAAAGAAAGAAACAAACGAAGGAATCAGAGTGGTTTTACACCAAAATAGAATCTTCAAGAGATGGATATCAAACAGAATTTATAATGTTCAGATACAAAAAGCCACTTTACCTATCAGGAATGATGGTTTTTCTGTGACCCAAATAACGTCGGTGTCCCTCAACTGCCCTTGCCATGTTTCCCGAATAGGATGGAATGAAAACATCACTTTCCACGGATACAATATAGTCTAAAGCTGCCATCTGCGATGCATAATGACTGAATGGTTCAAGCTCATTCACTGACACTAACTTTTCCTGCAAGGCAAAAAAGCCAAAAAAAATCGATATACTGATTGAGCTAGCTTCTAGCCAAAACAGAGTTAACTGGGAAAAAAAAAATCAGAAGGGGGAAAATAAAGAGCCTTTAGCAGAAGTGTAAGTGAAATCAGTTTCATCTCATAGTTACATAATAATAATGACTAAAGAAAGGCCTAATCATAGGCATCATAATTTGCAAATGGGTTTATATATAAGGATGGGCACTTGACTTCCAAAGGACTGCGATAGTGATCAACTATCAATATCTGCTCTTGGACCAGTATAAAGATTGAAGTTGTTATTGTTGAAAGAAGTCTGTTCTCTTTTGATTTTTACTATTTTCTACTAGGAAACTACAGATACCTACTTATGCTCTTTCAGGATATATGCAAGTGAACAAAATGGATTTCCATCACCAACAATTTCTTAAACAATAAAAGAAAAGAGGTGATAAAGACACTGCCAATGTCTTTACTCACAGGTAATTGCTAACAACTTCTGTGGGATCCAACTCAGCACAACAAACAATTCATGGCCCTAGGATGCGCCTATCTTTATGTTTCTCCTTTGAGATTAGTCAACTGTTTTATTTTTGAGATAGCAATCATCCTTCTTGAACAAAACTGTCATTGATAAGATTGTCCGCTGGTCTTCATGTTACAGTGCAGTGGCTGTTCCCCACATTTTAGAAGGTCAAAGAAGCATAATGAACTATGTACATAGATCACATATGAATATATCAAGATAAATTTATCTTTCTCAAGCACCTTATACCTTTTTACATCAGTTATCCACATTTGCGCCACATATGGGGGATAGAACTTAAAAAATACTGTTATGGAAAACACCAACATTGTGTACGAGACTTATTAGACAAGAGAAAAACTTGATCCTGAATTTTGGGCTCAAACTGCACTTGCGCTAGTATCATACAAAAGCTACAAGCTGACGCTCATTTTTCAGAAAAATGCAACCATATGTGTTTAGGTTATCTTCAATAAACATCCCATGCCCCAAGATTTCTTTCCTGTATTTTATTCAAGAAAACAGTGAAGAAGGATGATAATTGAAGAGAAAAAATGGCTACCCCTAACCAAGTGGAAGAAGGTTGATACTTGGATAGGAGATGAGGTGAGCAGGAATCAAAAGTTGTATAGCAACAGGGTGTTTGAAGCACACTATCTTTACTCCTGCTACACCTCTCCTCACATTCCAAAATTTGACTATGACCTGTTCCCTGGTAGAAATAACAGGTAGGAATATGAGCTCAGTAGACAGTTTAAAGAAAAGTTGATTCTGGCCCCTAGTTATCGATCGAGAGATTGAGAGAGAAAAATGGAAAGACTAATGATTGGTTGAATAATGCAACAATACGAACAATTTCACCAAAGAGAAAGGAATGCAAGTCCTATGTTCATATCCACTCTACTTAAAACTGTAACCAAGGATCACAACTTCCAAGTGTACTCAAGGAACCCTACCAAAAAATGTATGATGATGGAGAATCAATATGGCAAGACTATCAAATAGAGAATGGAAAAAATCTGGTGGACAAATCTCACATGGCATGCAATCAAAGTTTTTATAAAGATCCAAGTGTAGTAATCATTGCATTTGTAACTGTGAAACCTGTAGATTATGAGCAAAAGCAGATTCTTAATCTCATACAACTAACGAAGGGCTCACATCCTCATACCACAAAAAACAAAGGAATATGTGCAATGTCCAAGTTCAGATATACGGCATCAAATATATATAACAGACCTTGACTAAACATATATGTGGGGTAACACATATGCAATACAATAGGCTACTACCCCAACTTCCACCATGCATATTTTTCTATTTAAAAACAACTTGCATATCTATGCCAGTTGCAAGAAAAGGAATGATTCATAGTGGAAGCTATGAGGGTAAGAACGTCTCATGTAGCAACTGGACTACAAGGCAGATTGGAAGGTTGTGGACTAAATTTTTTCAGCATAACTATCTTTTATCAAATTCTCAGACTTGGCCAACACAATGAGAGTTTTAGAAGCTATATATTTCCACATATATAATTAAATAGACCGCTATACTTTATCCAAGTTCCACTTTGTACATTTTTCTAGTTTAAAACATCTATTAGTTTCATTCCAAACTATATGATAAGTTGGGAGGACTAGAAATTTTTCAACATAAATAGATGCTTTAAAATCTTTCGAATGGTCAACAAAGTGATTATTTTAAAGCACTATGTATAAATTATTTCAAAGCATCTAGTACCAAAATTATAAATAAATGTGATGAAATGAGATAAACTGGCCATAAAAAAACACTCAATTAATGCATGTTTCTATCAAATTATAATCACACAAACACTTGCTTGTGAAACATAACTTCCTCCCCAGAGCTAAAAGGTACTTTAAAGATGACAACATGAATTGACAAATCCCCAAGGATACTGCATAGAGTTATTAACACTTGGGAGATTTTATGTAGGAGAAAAGAGCCTAGAGACAACATGACAGTGAACTTGTCAATCGACAGACATTTGTATTGGCATATCTTAACCAAAATCATCGCTTAACCCCCAAGAAAGAGGGGAACCCACAAATACCACATTGTATTCTTCTTGAAGCTAGAATAGCGAGCTAGAAGAGGGAATTCACAATTTAATAAGTCAAGCCTGGCCATTGCTACTTACTGCAAGGATGTAAATACAATTCAAAAATCACTGAATTCATTAAAAAAACATAATCATCTTCTTTTCTCATATCTCTTTGGGAATAATCAAATGAAAGACCTGGGACAAAGAGAGTTTCCTCAGCTACCACATCCCATAAATTGGAAATTTACTCCCTGTGGTGATCATCTACCTTTGGGAACAACATAGGTGGTTAAGAATATTTTTGCTGGTTCAGTGTCCATATCCATAATGATCTCGAGTTCGACAGTGGCTTACAAGTTTAAGTCATAAACTGTATTAGCATAAAAACTTCTTGTGAAGGGTGATAGGTGTTCTTAAATGAGCTTGGTTCTTGTTGGTTTCTCCCTATACTAATTATAGACATGTAAATGTAGTTGTCAAAATCTAGAAATCACAAGAAAATTCAATGGTATTTTTGCATAAAATCTGGTAATGTATTTGTTTATTGAATAATATTTGTCCATATGTCCACCATAACATGAACAATAATTTTTGTAAATCCATATAGTTCGACTTCTATCATCACTTTTCTGTATATTGATGTCATGGTGGAGCAGCATTTATAACCTCGAAAATGAAATCAAAGCACAAATATCGCGGTTCACCTTGACTGCTCATTCTCAAAGAAATATGATAACCAATTTCCATGTTTACTAATAGGAAATGAAAAGGAGGTTCTCTAAACATGTATTGAAAACAAATATTGCCACAATGTAATATGGGTGATTGTTGAAGAAAGATGCCAATATCATAAAGTAGCAACTCCAAACTAGTTTTGTTATTGAAAGCAAGAATTTTGAATGCTGAAAAAAGTATGTTGAATTGTTTCATGGAACTACATAAATTAGGATTTAGGACGAGGTGGTGATCAAAAGAACATAGATCATTGGGGCAGCAAGCCAAAATTACTTCAGGGAAGCCAATAAAATACAGGGTATTATGCCACAGAAAGTGCAAGACTTGACAGATGAGCCCTTTGGTATAGATTAAAATGCATTACACTACAAGTGAACAAATCATGGATTGACCTAAATGAATACTTGAATGTGCTAAGTGCAGATTAGTTTATCAATACAGAGAATTAAAAGAGAGAACAAGATTTGATAACACACATAAAATTGCGAACAAAGATGCTTCCAAGTACGATCAAGCCATATGGATGAGTTAACAGCAATTTGAGGCAAAACATAATGATTGATTAGCTATACATACAGCATATAGACATGATTAATGCTTTTGCATAACCTAATGAACATAGTGGTTAGGAGAATCAAATAATTTCTACAGTGATATGTTAAAACAACTATGGTCCTATCATTGGTAGTCAAAATACCATGTCTGGGCTTCATGGTCAGGAAATATTTTACGTGACTTGTGTCATCTTTCTGTCCAAGTCATTTCCATGAAATATATGCACTTAATCAGACTCATAAACAAATGCAACACACTTGATATGTCAAAGAAAGTTCGTACCCAATAAAAAAAAGAGGCTTTTTAATCATTTCTACTATTTTTAGCATGAATGCAAAACAAACAGACTAAATTGCTTTATTTTCATGATATGAGACCAACTCAAGCTAACACCATGGATGAAAAATATCTATGTGGTACCTTGCTCATTAACATGGGAAAGTGGGACTCAAGATCAACCATATGAGAATCACCTCCATATATTTCCCCTGATGCAATATATATTGGAGTATTTGATGGGTATCCTAAGGCAGAAAGGAAAATCCCAACTTCCTTGGGAGTCAAGGGACAATACCCCCTGGCCCTCTGTTCTTGGGGATCGATATCCTTGACTTTCCAATATGTCGTGTTCTCTCTGCAAATGAGGGAGGAAGCAGGTTCAAGATAAAATGATTGGAGAGGTTATCTTTCAATTACAAAGAACAGAAGTAGTGTTTTGTAAAGCCTGCTAGAAAAGCCTCTTACCTGATTCTTGTCAGCTCATCAGATTCACCAGGAGACAAACCATACGTGCACCCACTAAAAGCAAGCATGTCCTTCTCATAACGTAAGTGTAAAGCAATATATGGACCATACGATCTCATTCGCTCCACCAATAACTGCAGCATTAACACCCATAAAAACTCAAATGCTGCTTTTTGTAGTACAAGACAATGCAATAAAAACTAATACAAATTAAATCTAAGAAAAATAATAGATGAGCTGTTACTTTTCCTAGTGCCTCGATTCGGGGAGCAAATCGAAGAGCCTCATAGAAAGCACGACAACGGAGCTTTTGAATGTCAGGAGGCAGGTTGTTGTTGGCAAGACGAGAATCTGATTTAGCTGCTCGTATAACCTATTACAAAACAATGTTTCCAACAAGCCAGCTCAACAGGACTACTAACAAACATGGCAAGGTAATGGACTTGGTATGCATGTATACGCGGATGCGCATCCAAATGTATGTGCATGTTGCCTGTGTCTGTGCATGAAGTGGAGGACTTCCAAAATCCAAATAAGATAGACACTGCACCTGATAATCATCCCACAATCGAGATATCACATCTTGGTAATATTCTACTCCAGACCAGCTTGTAAAGTATTTTACTGCTTTGGTAGCCATTGCCAATTCCTTTGGTAATTTCTTCACAATTTTAACATCATTTGCCAAAGATTGTATAAAATATTCTTCATCAAAAACATCTGAGAAATTGCTGCATTCCAGATTTATGTCATTAATGCAGGTTAAATTTGGGAGATATACCCAAGAATTAAAAGTATGAAGGAAATTGTACCTAGAATCCTGCCAAAATGATTTCCTATCAAGTTTTGGAATAACAAGTGTTGCATTTATTAGATGCGCAACTGCTACCATGTCACATATCTGTCATCCAAAGAATAATATCCAACAACAATCAACCAAACTAAGAAAAGTAAAAGATAAGGGGAAAAATCAGATAGTGTTTTCAACTATCAAAAGTATTAAATATTTTTTAAGGAAGATAAAGTCATAAACATTAGACAGTACCCTTAACAGGACTGAATGGTTTGCAATAACAATAGTAATATTAAGGGAAAGATATATGGACATATGCAACAGATATCCCTGCTGACATACTGCACAATATGACATAGTGCACAGCATGATGTAGAATTGAAAGTTGTAGAGAACAAATATAAAGTTGCAGAAAGTTTATCCAGCAATTTTGCAACAATATGAAACAAACAGTTTTCTGTCATATCAGAATGCCATCCCCCATGCCATTGAGGTATCAATATCTCTGGTATCTCTTCTGATGTCATGGTGAGCAAACAACCAAGAGGTTGAGCAATAGATAGAGAAAGCATGTAGTAGTTTCAGAGTGTAAAGGGGAAAAAAGGTGTTTATTAGGTGGTAACGATGGTGTATGAAATGATATCTCATCTGGCCCTTTTTTCCCTTGCATATCTATCAGTCTGTGGCCAATTCCTTTACATGATATAAAAAGGGATAAATTAGCTATATTCTGTTAGTCAACTAATGTTCAGTAACCCCAAAGTCATTACCATCCTGCAAAGTTGTTTCAGCAAAGTTTTGAAACTTCATCAGTACAAGCATGATCTATGACTTTAATGCAGTTAAAAATTGTAGGTTTTAACTCCAAATCGGAAAAGGCCACTCTTAATACAATATTATGCGAACTTGTTATCCACACTAAAAGCAAGTCCATCTTTTATATGGTTGTCACATTGGCTACAAAAAGCCTCAACAGAGGCTAAAGCTTTCTCCTCACTCGGCCTAGAACAATTAATTGGATCATTTTTGCTAGCAGAAAAGTCAGCTTTTATCTGACAAGCAAGAAACTTTGCAGTGCTTCCAGCTAATAAAATTCTCTGGCACCTTATTTAGATAAAATTTTGAAACTGAAAAAGCCAAAAGACCAAGCAAATCTTAAAGGAATTTGAAGAGGAAAAAAATAAGTAAAAATAACTTTTACTTATATTGGAAATATATTTACAGAAGTGCATGCAAGACTAGTAGACATTGGTGAGACAACAACAAGAATAGCAATTAACAAACTGTTATTCAGGAATAATTACAAAATTCAAGACAAATGTGATTATTTAGAAATAGTAAATGATCCTGCCAGTGAATTTCGGTAACTTCATTTTCCTTAGAAAATAGGAGGATTAGAGGCCCACCATGGATTTGAGTAACTCATATATTGCAACTATGGTTGCACTTTACCAGATCATGGGGATATTGATTCAAAATAGAGGGATGAGGCCAGTAGGCACCCTCCATCCCTCCCTCCTTTCCTTTATTTCTTTCTTTCTTTGCCCGTTTTTTCCTTCCTTCCTTCCTTCTTTCCTTCATTTCTTTCTTTCCGTTTCATCTTCCTTTTCTTCTTCCTTTCACTCTTTATTACTTTCTTTTTTCTTCTTCTTTCTTTCCCTTCTTCCTTTCTTCCTTTTTTTTTCTTTTCCTTTCCTTCCTTTCTTTCTTTCCTTTTTCTTCTCTTTTTTTCCTTTTCATTCTTCTTTCTTTCCTTCCTTCCTTCTTTCCTTCATTTCTTTCTGAAGTTTTCGGAATAAGCTTATAGACCTAGTCAGCGGGCCACTGTGGTTATTGGACATGCTATTGACCTTTGTATAACATCGTTTTTTCTTTTAAAATGGAAAATAAAAAGATATTTATCAGCAAAACTCATCATGCGGACATAGTCATCTCTAATCAGGAATTAATTGTTTAAAAGGCATTGAAAGATGATATGCAATGGCATGTGACAACAAGTGATGCATCCACTGATATAGGCACCGATGAGCAAGCTGCAGCATATGAGGTGGTCTGTAACTAATTACTAAATACACAGAGATTAACAATCTGATAGACCATATACCACATTTGGAGTTCACCAGTTGCAGCATGGGGTCCTGATCTAGTTTAAGCACTTGTAAGAGAAATATAACCCATCCTTCTAGGGACTTTACAACTATTTGACATGCAGTGTGCAACATGATTCACAAGTCAAATGAATTTCTAAAACAAACAGAAAAAAAAAAGACTTCATATGAAAAACACACCCTGTGACACAAAGATAATACCAAAAGGAGCGATGACGTTTTATTCAAATATTAACAATGCTATCTATCATATTCAAAGCAGTATAACATTATCTGTATATCATATTCATGCCACCTCTACTAGACATCTCAAAGTACAAATGGTTGGTGACATAGTTGAACATCTTAGCAACCACCAAAGTCAACACTGTATGATATGTAGTCAAATACAAGATTTCTAATGCCAATTCCCTCAGTTTCTATTTTTTAAACATCTAGACACGATACCAATTAGATACTAGACTTCGATTCAGCCTGTGATGTAACACGGATAACAGAGAGTAGCTTACCCCAGCCCGCATCTGGTTCAACCCACCATTGGTGCTGACCAGCAAGTAACCTCTTGATTCCTCGGGAGCTGAAACACAACGCACTAATAGATGAAACAAATTTCTAAGAGAAAAGTTAACAGAGGAAGAAAAACTCAAATTTGACATTGTTGTAGCCCTCTTACGCGAATGTGATGAGCTGGGCGCCACACACGGCACAAAACCACGGTTCGATGGAGGTTTCCACAGCTTCTCGAATCGTGACATACCATCACTCATGCCATCCAACTGTCAAATCTAGAGGAGTGAAAACAATGAAAGAGATGGCATGACTGCTTCGATTTCAAATTATCAGAACAATACCCATGAATCCGATCAATGCTTTCTCAATTAACAGCATATAAAGGCAAAATCTCGGCATCGAATAGAAGAGAAATTTTATAAAACAAGACTCAGAATTAATGATTGGATGGACTGCGAGTGAGTGATATGATCATGTACCACCTTCTGAGAAGAAGTGAGCAATCTGGAGAAGTGGGGCGGTGCAGATTCTAGCATCCAGCTCAGCTCGTTGCTCCATCCTCGGTATCCCATCTCCGGTTGCTGAACAAAAATCCCTCAAGCCATGAGTTATCATAAATTCATATCCAAAACACTGCATAAATCGTTTCGCAGGCCCAAAAAAAATTGAAGTTTTCCGGAGATAACCTTAGTATGATGGTATCAATATCACAAAAACTCAAAAAAAAAAAAAGGAAAACTATTTTTATCTCCAAATCAGTCCATGAATCATTTTATAGACCGAAAAACACAACTTTTTCCATCAAAGAAGATGTTTCAATGTCAAAATTACAGATAAAGCCAAAAAAATAAGAAAAAAAACATATTTGACTAAAACGATCATAAACCGTCTGATTGACCCCCCCAAAAACAACTTTTTTCCAAGAACAGCAGATACTTTAATATCAAAACCAGAGATAAATGCAAAAACAACAAAATAAAAAAGAATAAAAACAATTTTTGAAATCGGTGTATCGATAAAAATTAAGAAAAAAATCTTACAAACTTGATTTTCAATCCAGAGGATGATAAAATTCGAGACAAATATACCGAACTCAAGATTAAAAAAAAAAAAAATCGGATAGAGAAAAGGCCAGACCTTGGGAAGCTTGCGAACGTCCGAGAAGGAACGGTCCCTGGGGAAGGGAGATACGTGTACGGCCAGCAGCACCACCAACGCAATCATGCTGATGGCGCAAGTTAGCAGCCACCGCAAGATGGACAGCCTTCTCGTCCTCGTTCTGCGCCTCTGCATCCCCCCTCCTCCCCCCCCCTCCTCTCTCTCTCTCTCTCTCTCTCTCTCTCTCTCTCTCTCTCTCTCGTTCCTCTCTTCTCCTGTTCCCCTCCTCGCCGCTTTGTTAGGGGAAAGAGAGGAAGAGAGATTGGAATATAAAGCGTACCAGTTACTGCATTTACTAGAGGCCAGGTCTAAAAATGACAACCTTTTAATTATCTTGGCAATATTTCTGTATTTTATTCCGAATATGACCCTGTTGTGCGTCTTTCTGGTTTTGGGTGCGCGACTTTATTCCCAGGATGCCCACCACCCCCTCAATTGTACTCGAAATTTATTGCAAACTATATTCCAAATATATCCTCGTCCCTCCAACTAAATTTGGAACTTACTGCAGATTAGGCGAGTTCGAATGGTGTTTTTGACCGTTGGGGCTCTGACTAGTGACCGTTACGAAGGCTTTTCATGGTGCCACTCTCATTTTACTCATGGATGGGCAATCAATACTCTCATACAGATGATTTTTTGCCTCTGTCATGAATGATATGCTTATAAGATACAAATGTTATAGAAATATGTAACTATTGAATTAACTAGTTATCTCTTTTTTTTTGGGTCAGTAATTAAGTAGTTTTCTCTTTAATGATGAATTCCTGCTCCTTTCAGGAATGTTATAGACTCGTTATTTTCAGATGGAATGTTCTCCATGCCCTGTGATATGAGAGGATCAGCATAGATTTGCTACAGTACAACAGAGTTGGTTGAATGCTGAGTCAGCAAGCTACCAATATATATATTTGTGAAAGTTTTCCTATGCACTTATGGATACCTTCAATTTGTTTTTTTCATATTTATCTCTTTGTCCCTGAAACATACCACGGTAAGTGTGACACACCAAAAGGATAGGTATCAATGGATACCCTCATAGTTAGTTCAAAATTGGCCGGATTCAATGATGAGTAGGTGTCGGAAACAATGGGAATCCTAAAAGCCCACAATATAACAAAAGTTGATGAAGAATAAGGACCGTAACGTAGATAAAAGGTATGCTAAACATAGGCTAGCTGGCTTAATAGAAGTTATATGGATCAAAGGACAAGGAAGAATTATGAGGTTTGGATTTGGAAGAAATCACATCTTCTTTTCTTTTTAATGCAAATGCTACTAAACGAATGCATGTATATGTAGGTGAAGACTAGGTTTAGCATTTTTTTTTTTTTTGTCAGAGTTTAGGTTTAAGTAATTTACCTTAGAGGAAAGATGTGAAGGTAATGTTGTGCTAAAAACGAGTATTAGGAATCAACAAGGTACAAGGATATTGTTTAAACACTCAAACTAGGGCAATTTTCCGGGAATTTAGGTAAACGTCGTTACTAGATTAATGCCCGGATAATACTAATCTAAGAGGTGAAGAGCTCTCATTGGCTATCTACTTGTCTTAACATTGAGATGGATGCATTGGTCCTCCCAAGGACCCGTCCCCGTCTTGGAAGTAATCAACTGCGATAATATCGCTTTGGAGAATGTGAAAACGTTCCGGCCAGTGGGGCCACCTTGATGTCCGTGTTCTTCCACTTAATGGCATGCACGTGAATCTCACGTGAAAATCGGGTAGCTGGATATGGGTTTTGAAGGTTCTAAATAGCATGATATATGATTAAAGATTTGGTATTGCCTCAAAGCTAAGGCTGTTGAAGCAAAGTATCTAAAGTATGCTTTCAGGCAGAAAAGCATCTGAAAGTATGCAACCCTCAACCACCAGATAGCATCTTATTATTCTTCGATGTGGCACAAATATATAAGCTTGCTCCACTATAGGCATCCCCCACTATAGAATGTTTGGTGAGATCTAGTAGTGATGCGTGCCAAACTCAATCATCAATAAACTTATGCATCACTAACAAAAAAAAAAAATAATAATAATGTGTCGATGAGCTCCTCGACGGGCAATGACTCCATGTCAATAAAGTTTCATGTTATAGCATATAAAAAAGTGATCAAAAGAGGAAAAAAAAATCAAGAAAACAAACCTAAATTAAAACATTGATATGTAGCCTTCTAAGTTTCGGCCGATAGTCCAAGATATGGTCTATTATTTGGTCGGCAAGAATCATCGTTCAATGCTTCCATTTTATTAAATGTTGTAAATAATATATATCCAATTAGAACTCGTGGGTTAGGCACTACGCCAATTGTACAAGAGATTCTTTTTTTCAGCAAGTTATGAGTTGGATTTTAACTTTTTGTTCAAACAATAGAATATTAACAGCATAATGCGTATAAGAAAACGTCAATCAAACACCTATATACACCATACATCACATAGAGCCCCTAATTGTTGACATAAAAAATTAAAAAAAAATAAAAAGTAATGCTTTTGAATTTCTAGAAAAGAAGAGTATACGAGACCCAATTTGTTGGATGACATAGTCTTAAGTGTTGGACCCAACTTGCACCCCAAAGTAACTTATAGGTGCACAAAATTGGCAGGTGGGAAGATGGTGGTATAATATTATTGTACCTTTAATCAATAGTAAGCTATGGAAAGGGCTACAAAAGGCTATAATGAGGAAATAAGAGTCAGTTTTGTAGTTATGGGAACCATTATGGCTAAGCCTACGTGCATAAGCCAATAATATGAACTAAAAAGTTCATTCAATTCATAGTTGCAAAGGTTGTGCGCTTTACGGTGCTCTTTTTTATTATGACCTTACCATGAATCTATAAAAGGTTTAGTATGGGTTGTAATCCGTGTTTCATCTTTCTTTTCCACGCAATCTTAAAGTAGGTAACAAAGCTCCAAGCACTAGTTGGAAACCCACGTTAAGATGAGGTGGCAAGTGTGGACAGGGCTGTGAAGAGGTTGGATTTGGGCGACGGAGAGAAAAAGGTGGCAAACCATGGTCTGGTATTCTTTGCTTGTCCATCTCCTAATCTCGTGACAGCCCATCACAAACTTTGTCCCACTGGAGAGGCTTTTGCCTGTCAATGTCATGCGCAAAAAGCTAAAAAGAAGGGAAAAGGATATAGAAAGAGTGGGGTAGGACATCACGGATCACACAAACTCCAGCCAAGAATGACGTCCCAAATTCTCTAAGGGCTGGTTTAGTTTGTGAAAAAAAATAAAAAAATAAACAATAAAAAAATATTTTTTATAAAAATAAATTTTATATATTTTATAAAAAAATATATGGAATATTAAAAAGTTTGACCTATGAGTTAAAAATTAAAATATTTTTTTTTTCAAAAGTGCTCTTAGATAGAATAGATAAACATAACAGATATTTTATGCAATTTTATTAAAAAATAAATGCTCAATTAAATATAAATTATTATAAAATATATTCTTTTTTTTATAATGAACTCAACATAAAAAATTATTTTTTTATACATTATATATTCAGACATTAATTTTTTAAAAAAATATTTCAGTCAAGAATAATTTTTTGGCAAATCAAATGAGTCGTAATTAGTTCTTTTATAGGTGGCTATTGATGTGGGATCCACCATTATTTGCCGTCGAACCCGAGACTAGGCTGAAACTATGTTGTTTTCCGCCTTCCTTGTTAGCCTCAAAGGGAGACCACGTCACTCAGATGGTACTCTGATGCAGGAAAAAGAGATGTCTAGGGCTCTCCGCCGATGTTTTATTTTCTGATTTATTAGGTACGTTCGTACCGTGTATTGTGAGGCGCCCGCTGAAGCTATAAAAAAAAAAAAAAAAAAAGAGAAGAAGAAACAAAGAAAGAAAAAAAAAAGAGAAGACTACCGTACCATGATCTCCAGCTTGGTAAAAATTGATTGGTCATACAAATTTGAGGCCCACACAACAAAATGGGGATGTTTATGAGGTACAAACGGATGCTGAAAGGATAAATTAATATTGGAGGAGACTCGATATAAATACACTATAAATTCAACCTTATGAACACACTAAACTAGAATCTGGTATGCGATTGTGTTGTTTCTTTGGATACGGAATAGAACACAAAGGATGCGAATGTTGGAATCATATTTAAGAGCGGCTTCATGTCTCTCGCCATATTTTTTCTGAAAGCATAAAATATTCTCCACTATATCACAATTTCATGCCCCTCTTACATCTCATCTTCAGCTTTTTATTAATCCTTCTACTGAGTTGTTTCCGGAAGATTCTGCTTATAGTTCTTTTAATATTGGAGGCGACTCGATATAAACATACTATAAATTCAAGCTTATAAATGCACTAAACTAGAATCTGGTATGCGATTGTGTTGGTTCTTTGGATATGGAATAAAACACAACGGATACGGATGTTGGAATCATATTTTAAAGCAGCTTCATATCTCGCCATTTTTTTTCTGAGAGCATAAAATATTCTTAACTATATCACAGTTTCATACCCCCCTCACATCTCAACTTCAGCTTTTTATTAATCCTTCTATTGAGTTGTTTTCATAAGATTCTGCCAATGTCACTTCCATGTCTTCCCCTGAAGTGTCAGCTCCATTAGATGATCCTGACAATGATCATTCCTACTCTACCAACTACCAAGCCATGTCCACCATCTTCTTCTCCTCCATTACTTCACCATTTTACTTGGGTAAGAGAACCAGATATCCGTCTTCGTGATTCTCATTGTTTTTCTGCTTTTATTTTCTTACATTAGCCTTAGTCCTATCATGAGGCTAATACTGATCCTATTTAGCAGTAAACAATGGTAGAAGAATTGCAAGCATTGGATAAAACTCGTACTTTGGATTTGGTTGATCTACCTCCTGGTAAGTTTGCTATAGGTTGTAAAATAATTAATAAAATCAATGCACGATCAGATGGGTCTATGAAGTAGTATAAAGCACATCTTATAGCAAAAAGCTTTACACAAGAATATGGTATTGATTATGAGGTGACTTTTACAAGAATTGCTTGTTCAACTTCCATTTTCAGAGCTTGCTAGCAGTAGCAGCTGTATGGAAATGAGGATTATATCAAATGGATATAAAAAAATGTATTTCTAAATGTCAATCTTTCTGGAAAAGTATACATACAACCTTTTCCTGGTCTTGATCATCTTCCAAACAAAGGCCACCGACTTCAAAGAGCTATATATAGTCTCAAGCAAACTCTATGAGCATGGTTCGCTAAACCTAGTACTACTATTGATTAGTTTGGCTTCACTTCCAATCCCTATGATTCTGCACTTTTTGTTCACCGGGCAACTTTAGGGATTATTCTTTTATTGTTATATGTGGATGATATGATTATCACGAGTTGATAATCTTACAAGTACTTCTGATCTTGAACAATTTCTCAGTCATCATTTTAAAATAAAAGATTTTGGTCCTCTTAGTTATTTTCTTGATATTATCTTTCTCAGACTAAGTATGCTTTTGATTTAATTTCCAAAGCTGATTTGACTAGAGATTGGATTTAGTTTATTTGACTGTCATCCATCTTGATATTGTATGTGCTGTTCAACTAGTTAGATTTTGTCAGCATCATTTACTACCTACTATGCAGCCGTGCTCCGCATTCTTTGTTACTGTAAGGATACATTATTTCATGATCTCTATTTTTTTGCACACTCATCTCTTGACTTATGTGCATATTCGAATGTTGATTAAGTAGGTGATGCTACTGATGGACATTTTATTATTAGCTATTTTTTTTTTTTTGAAATATTCTTTTATATTTTGGTGAAACAAGAAGCAAACAGTTAATGCTGGATCCAGTACTAAAACAGAGCATCATGCCACCGCATACACTATTTTGAAGCTTATTAGGTTACATTGGCTATTGGAAGATATAGGAATTAAATATTCTAATGCCATCATTCTTCATTGGAACAATTAAAGTGCTATCCAAATTGGTTACAGCAAGATATTTTTATGAGCGCACCAAGCACATTGAAAATGATTGCCTTTCCTATCAATTCTTTCATGGATGGCTGTTGATGTGGGATCCACCATCACTCGCCGTGAGACGCAAAACCTGACTAGTTTGTGGTTGACTAGACTGAAACCATGTCCTTTCGTGCCTTCCTTGTTGGTCCCAAAAGAAGACCACCAGACTCTGATCTCCACTTGGTAACAATAGATTGGTCATGCAAATTCGAGGCCCACACAACCAAATGGGGATGTCTATGAGGTGCAAACGGATGTTGAAGGGGCCATATGCAATTCAGGTTTTATGTCTTTGTGCTTTAGGCATGGCGTCATTCAAGTTTAACAATTCCATCGTTTAGATAGATTATTGAATGCTTATTCGCCTTATCTTCTGGTATTCTTATTTCTTTTGATGTAGGGATTGAACAAGATTCAATCAGGAGAGGTGTATTTATTTAAAGAAAAACATGTTTATATTTTTTGATACAAGATAGACAGATGAAGTAGAGTAGGGTACAATGACAATGGAAAATATTTCGCTCGCAATCGCTTATAGTGAGAATACTGTGTTCTAAGTAAATCCAATTGTATCTTGAGAAAAAAATAATTCCATCGAGTGTTTCTCAATCTATTCTGTAAGCTTTTATTCAAGCCTAGCTACAAATAGGTTCTTGGATAGCTGAATTAATGTGATAGGGAACTTGAATTTGAAACCATGGCTCCAAACTAAAATATTTGCATTAGAGCGGAAAAAAAAATGCCTAGTACATCTTGATAGAGAAAAACTAAAACCCTACCTCATTCAACACTGAGTCTGTTTCTTGTAGTAAGGTACAATGGGTCCATAACATTAGGAGAGCAGCTTAGCTATCAAGCATGATAGGACCCACAATGCACAATAATCTTAGCTAGATATATCCCTTTAAAAATAAAAATGGTAACAGAGAGAGGAAATCTCTACGTCCGAATGAAGGGAATTCTCCCTGCATCCGCAATAATGAACTGAGCTAGAGCAGGAGAAAAATCCTTATGCTGGCCTTGAAGATCTTGATCAAAGCTTGCTGAATGTGCCGGATAATCCACCACATGATTCGCTTCCCCGAGCACAGCAACAGGATAAGTTCGATAATGTGGAATGAAGCAATCTAATGTTTCTTTACCCCGGATGGTGTGAAGAGTCTTTGCCATTAATCCCTTTTAACATGGTTGGCGTCGCTTGTGGGCCCCATAAATCACCTTACAGATGTTTGACACATCATCAAAGTTTACTCCAGTTCAAAAATTGCTTCCATTGTAAGAACATCCACTAATCACCTACCAACATATCTAAATCAAATAACATAGAACGGGATTTAAACCTATGCTTACGAAGGGTTTTGCTTTTGCTCGATCTCTCTCTCTCTCTCTCTCTCTCTCTCTGGCTGTCTAATTAATATAAGAAAACTCATGAGTCATAGTTAAACACTTGCATCTCATGGTTAGAACTAATTGTTGAATCAGGAGGAACTCTAGTATTTGAAACCAGTCTTGAAGCGTAAATTAATCCTGTCCTTAAGCGAATTTTGCCCCACTATGTTGCTGTTGGTGATCCAACAAATTCGCTCCAGGATACAACAAAACCAAAATAGAATTCTAGCCAGCAAAACTAGGATTCCCCAGAACAACGAAATGAAAGATTTATGTAGAAGAAGTTATATTAATCTGTGAAGGATATTGGCAATTTATAACCCTGAATTAAACTCTGAACCAACACAACCTTCGGAATAGTGTCTGTTCAAAATATAACTGCCAGTGCAGTTATTTTGTGCAAAACAGATAAAAAACTGCCAATATGAATTTAATATAAAAACTGCCATAAGTGCCAAGTGCCAATCTTTAATAATATAATATTGACTTTCCCTCCACAATTTCCCACCAAAAAGCTATTTTAACATGTGTAGGATATGAATGCTTATAAAGCTATCTAAAAAACTCTACACAAGCAATGTGGGACTAAAACCCCTCTCAACATTACAAACTATTAAATGAAGGAGATTTCCAACACTAATTAACATGATTCCAATAGTCTACCGGCTCCATATGTTATCCTGCCGGTGTCTGCACATTTACTCTCAAAGGTGAACCATGTTTGGGGATACAATCCTTTCAACCAACCAAGATTTGGACGCAAGGTGTGGCATTACTTTCAAAATCTCAACGCACGGTAGTAGATGTACAACTCGACTAGGAACTACTAAATGACATTATTTGTACGACAACATGACTTGATTTACATATCAAACAATCATAACATTAAAATAAAAGCAGCTTAACTTGGTTGTCTCAGTTCGGACATAAACCCAGAAAGGTAACTTAGGAAGGAATTGACCCTTTATAGCGTTTGAGATCCGCAATCCGTACTCCAATATTTGCAACTTGTAATTCCGCAAATGTACATCATTTGACTCTGCTATATGGCCTGCGAGCTTCACAATGTAATTGTATTAGTGTATGACAAAGTTTAAATCCCCCCTAATTCAAAATTAAACAGACAAACTTTAGTTATAAATCATAATTGTTTAGGACTGCAAGCGCGTTAGGTTGGTTTAGGGATCGGCCAATGCAATTCAAATCTGTAGTTGATTCAGGTCAAAAAAAAATTGAATTCATACCTAATCCAACTCCCTTCAGTCAGATTGGATTGGTTATAATGTTAATTTTCCCAAGCCACCGGAATTTTTGGATCAAATCAGGTCAAAGAAATGTAAACGTAAACCATAATAAATTTACACAAACTGATTATCTAATTATATTGTAAATATTCTGTAAAATAAATAATGATATCTATCACGTAGACATTATCAAAAATATGTTCTACACAATTTTATTTTTAAATAATTAATAACACAAAATATTGACTAACTATATATGAAAAGGAGACTAATTTCTTAAATTTAGGAAAGTTTTGAAGTGTATATTATACTAATTTAATACTGGTTCAGATTCGAATTAGAAATCATAATCTAATCTACATTGAGAACAGGTCATGTTTTCGTATCCAACTCTCATTCAAATAAATTTGGCTTTGGTTGCACCGGATTTGCTCGGGGTCGACTCTAGATAGAAACCAGAGCAATCCGATTAGCTTGCAGCTCTAATAGAATTGTTGTGATTTAATGGAACATGTCATCACTCAATGCATTGCAGGATAGTGATAATTGAAAGGAGTCTGCATCCATTTTTTTTCAAGAATAAATAAATCCACTTGGCCATGACCATGTCGAGCTGGACCTTTCCCCAGTTAGTGCCTCCTTCTTTTCCTCTTTTTTTATGTATTTATTTAGGCGGGCGCCTCACAATACACGAGTACGGAGATATCCAATAAAATCAGAAAACCATATATCATGAAGAGCTCTGAGCAGCTCTCCTTCCTACGTCCACAAAATGCCGTCTGAATGATTGACCACATAAAAGATCATCCAATTTACGATTCCATTAGCCTTTTAGAAAGGCCTCTCCATCACTATTCATGGCCCAAACGTTTTGGAGCGCACCACCCTTCTCTTCTCTTGTGTGTTGTGTTGAAGGCAATGTTTCCCGTTCAAAAAGTAATCTTGCAGCAGGCCATTTATTTATCATGCATTGGTTGGCAGCTGCATGGGACCCAAAAGAGCCGGCCGTCAGCTCCTGACACGTCTCTTTCCCATTTCACGTCCATTGCGGAGGGAAAGAAGCCACATGCAAAGCGAGGCTTCTGCTAGAATCTGTCTCTCGAAATCATTGCGACGTAGCAGCCGGACGATATGATAGCTTTCGGTGGTCGCCCGTGGTTTGCGTCGATAATTAGATGCATTTGAAACAATAACGGCTACGAGGGATGTGACACATATTAAGTTTTTTTTTTATTCTGAAGAGATCAGTCCAAGAACTTGGCCGAGCAAATGGTGATAATTTTCTTTGATTATATCGAGGAATAATGGTTTTTGGGAGGGGTCAGATGATAGGAAAAATCCAGACAAGACTGGATTTAGGCGTCAGATGAGCCTTTCTCAGTTTGGTCAGAGTGCTGTGAGCCACAGCAGAGATCATGCTGCATGGAATTTTGGCTTGGTCTAGTTCAAAATTTGCCATTTTAACATCGAATTCCATACCAACGTCATATCAGTACAAGGTTAGTATAATATAATACAATTTTTTTTGATATACAGAGTATCAATTCACCATTCTACCAACTATTAGTATCGAATCGGTTTGATACGATATATTTCCTACCGTCCGATTTGGACTGATATGGCTTATCATGACCTGATTTCTAAAAGTATAGTTAAAATGCTAGGAAATAAGAGAAGAGCAACAAAGAGTTCTACACCTGTGAACACATAAAAAAACATATGGATGGAAGAGTATTCTAACTTGGAATGCTAATAAGAGAATATCACAGTCCATTATCTTGGGAGATAGGAAACTTACTCATTTATTTGAAAGAAATAACTGTGATTAAAGGTGTGCAGGTACCATAAGGAAATTTAGCTGGATCAAGACTTGAAAATTCAAAAATTAAAATCAGAATTCAAAACTCAAACTCAAAAATTCAAAATTTGAAAACTGATTTTTTTTTCTCAAGGGATTGATGAGGAAATTGAGCTAGATCATAATTTGAGAATTCAAAAAATAAATTTAAAAATTTAAAATTTGAATTCTAATTCTCTCGGGTGATTGAAGGCATATAAGAATAATGTCTGCACGATGCACGAAAAGATAGTAAAAATATAAATATAAATTTATGTAAGAGAAGAATAAATAATATTTTTTGGAAAATAGAATGAAAAATAAATTATACATGGAATGTATTTAATCATTACTAAAAATAAGTACAAATGAATAACTAAAGAAAAGAGAGAAAAATAATTAAGCTTAGGCTGTTGATATAATAAAACTATCATTAATCATGAAAAATAACAAAATATTAGCCCTTTCGATTGCTTCGATTGCCATGACACTGACTAGCACATAATTTTTCAATTTTTTTTTGGATGTCAAATTTAAATAGAGCTCAACAAAAAATAATTAAAAAAATTATATTTTCTAAATTAATAAAAGTTTCCACATTTTCTTAAATTATAAAGAATAGTTTCCTCCTTGGGGTGAGTTTTTTCCTGATGACATTTCTAATTTTGATAAATTTAACATAGGTTCCTAAATTAATATTTCTTTATACTTTCCTAGAATAATGATGAAGTGTCCAGTGTGTGATAATATTTTAGCGAATTTCTAAAATAATGTTTTTCCTTATTATTTCTAGTTATCTTTAAATATTTCTAAAATACATTTAAATATAACTATTCCTTTTTAACAAAATATTTTCATTTTTTAATTTTTATTTCTTATGTTCGAATTTATATTCATGTTCTGGTTTGTTCTCAATTTTTAATTTATATATTTAATTCTATGTTTTATTTAATTAACTCTGTTTTCCTATTTTATATTTCAAACTTTATATTTCATTTATTTTATTTTCTAATTATTGTCCTCTAATTTGCAGTTCTCTAATCTATATCCCTCCTTTGCTTACCCAAAAAAAAGCTTACTCAAATCCTATTACTATTATTACTTAATTAGATCATTATTTTCCCTTGCTTACTAAATATGCATGTGCATGTATCCTAGTTTTTGATAATAAGGATACAAGGGTTCGAATTGAAGGGAATTCCTCCCCTCTTCAACAAATTCCCGTATTTCAAATCCTGACCCACATATCTATAATTGTCTCTTCAAAAAAAAAATTATGTTTTAAATTTTTTCTTCTCTATTACTCCCTCATGTCTCATTTGCTGGTTGCCTCTTATATAATACAACAATTGATGGAGTCGGGCAACAACCAGCATGATGCACGCCATAAGCTAGGATTTGTTCACACTAGCCAGTCATGCTAAACCCATAAAAATAGCATCAAGATAGACTAACAAAAATATATTATTTGAATTTCCTGACCCATATAAGTACTTAAGATCTACCTGCGCCTAGCCAATATGGGACTAAATACAAATCTTCACATACAATTTCTCTTGTTTAAGTTTCATCCCATCATGAGTATCACAAATCGAATCACAAAAATCACAAGCAGCTCGTAGTCAGCTCAAATAAGTTTATGCTGCAATGTCTCCTAATCTACATAAGCCATAGATCAAGTTCACCCTGATATTATTTGTAACAATTCAAGATCTCACCCAAAAATATTAGCTAGAAAATATTATTTGGATTCTTTAGCTCTATATAAGTTCTCAAAATCTAGCCAGTGAAAAGCCGATATGAGATTAAATACAGGCCTATATGAATCCTTGTACTAGCTACACAAACTTAATCTAAAATTGTCCCTCATTTTTGGACCACTGCATGGCTTAAATGGACTAAATGGCTAAAAAACACTAACGACGATATTATTAAAATCATAGTAGTACTATTATTTATAAGAGAGGGATGTGGGAGTACTCTTTGAAGACTGGAACTACAGCTCGGATCTTTGATCAGCAGTTTTGACCGTACCTTGAGCAACAAAAAGGTCTTATGGTGCAACTCAATTGCCCGCATCCGGCCCAGTTGCAAGCAAAGAGATACATACATCTATCCGCCTGCAGCTAGCCAGATGCAAGGAACCAAACAATCCCTTGGTGCAAAGTTTATGCATTCTGCTCCGTTAGGAGGGTTTCCTGGAGCCTATAAGAGATAATATGCAATGGAAGTTATGCATTCTAAGTTACGGCCAATAACAACTAAGCATGACTTAGATGCATGATCAGCAATCAAAGCATGTTCCAGTATACGGACATTCTTCCATAGCCACATATGAATTCACTGAAAAATTGGAAATCCACCTCTAAATGGACACAGGCCTGCTTACACGAATATGAAAACAATTTGGCCCTATTCACTGTTTCTCTGCTACCAATAATGGACTCGTACATGCCAACGCAAGTTGACAGCCATGATAAATTTATCCATGTCCACCACAAGGGTGCAGCCCCCAGACAATCTATGAACTAAAGCATCTAGTCTGAGTTGCAGTCTCATGCATAGTCAGTTTTTTTCTTGGTGGTTTCCCGCTTGAGCCGCGGTCCACCAGCAGAGTTTGATGATCTGGTCTATGGACACAAAATAATCAACAAATGATTGGATTATATGTACCGTGTGTTGCTGGAAGCAGGCGGCGTCCTTCGCTGCACCTGCAAAGAAGCCAGTGGCCGGATTTTCCGGCGCCGGCCCTCCGATGCCTAAGTCAGAGAGGGCAAGTGTATATGAAGAGAAAACAATGTGTATGCAAAATTTTTGTCCGCCAGCCCCCCTAAAACAGAAGGGTTCTCCCTTTATAGGACGGCACTGGGTTACCTGTGATGTGACATGATGAGATCGCAGTACAACTGAACACGTCGCATGAATTGGTGCACGATTAGGTGAATTAATGCTTTAAGGTCGGAATCAGGGAGTTGTCACGGCCGACTGGACGCGGTCGAGCTGACTTGCCATGGAGAACTGGAGATCCGTAGACAGTAGGCGCCACGCTGTTGCCCAGTAGATACAACCCAAGAGGGGGGTGAATTCGATTTTTTAAAACTTTTCAATTACTTCTAGACTTTTCAATTAATTAAGCTAAGTTGAACAGATTCATATTGAAATTTAAACTTAGCAACAATTTGATTCTAATCTGATCAAGTTTAAAACTATTAAGCAGCGGACTCAATAAACAATTAGTC
>JAOXJJ010000868.1:131888-154579 GCA_025769935.1 Phoenix roebelenii
CCTGTCTGTAGCTTCGGTTCTTGCCAACAGAGCACGCTTAACTTGAGCCAAATTTCGAGCTGAGCACATTCTGGCTTGAAAATAGCTTACTCATCTGACAGCCTACTTATATTGCATATGACACTAGTCCAATCAATGAAACAAGGTCCCTTTATTTGTATTTTAGGTTGATATTGTACATTCTTTCACCTGTGACTGCTTTTTGACATTCACTATGCCTGCTTATAGTGCTTCATGCAGAGCATATTCTCCAAGAATAAAGAAAATATATCATTTCCAGCAAAAGAAAAGAAAATAAATCATTAACATACATCAAGAACTAACAGTCAATTGGTTCTACACCAAAATTCAGGGGCCTTCACGTTCAACCAAAGTTCAAAATATCTATTAAAGTTTGAGACCCTCAGTTTACTGTCAAAGGTCAAAATCCTTAATTTTCAATCAAAACTTTGAAATCCTCGATGATCTACAACAATTCAATATCCCCAATTTTCAATCAAAATTCCACATATTCAATCTTCTACAAAAATATCTCTCATATGGCAAGTGGGTCAGTTGTGCCACCCTTCACGCTCACGGAAACCAAGCAATGAAAACTTCTGTTTCTGGTCAAGAAGTTAAACAAGATGTTGAATCGTAGCAATGGTGGAAATGGAAACGAAGCAAAAATGACCCACTTGTCACAAATTCTTGAAAGTTAGAAAATTCTCTTATGAGGACTATAACTTCTTTAGAGAATCTCCCGAGAAGTATATCTTCTAAGGACCGATGTTTTTTAAGAATTATAATAATCCCAGTACGAAGAAAATAATGTACCCCAAACACTGGGAGTTGGAGAACAAATAAACCAAATAATCTACGACATCTGTACAGTTAGCTTATTGTTGCAAATTGCAAAATCTTGAAAGTTGTAAACATCAATAAAATCTTGGTCATCATTGTTGATGTGTTAACTGAGAAAAAGCAAAAAAGAGACTGGTTAATCTATCTGTTTTCCTGTCGTTCAGTGTGCCTCCCAGATCTATCACAGAATCCAGGTCTTATATCAGAGGCTATATATCTTGGAACTTTAGTTATCTTAAAATAGTAATCGATACGCTTCATCTAGGAGAGGCTAACATGAATATGCCTCCATGCATTCAGCTCAATTCTCCTGCCTGGGCAGTTCGCCTTATATTGTGGTGGTGCAGCATGCTAGCTATTCCCAGCTCTTCCATTGAATTTGAGACATTACTAACAATTTCGTGTTTTAGACTGACGTATACATCTCACAATAGTGTTCACTAGTGTCATGGTAATGCCATCAAGGTCGTATTAATTTGTTTATGATGTTAATTTATTATACTGTTGTTTAGCACATATCATTAAGCAACAAATTCACATATTTCCAAGAACTAGCATTTTAGCATCTATCATGCAACATAATATCAAAAGAAAGCATAACAAGGATCAGTATGGACCCTTAACATTTATAAATAATTTTAACATATTTCCAAGTGCCTATTGAACTCATTTTTTTTATACCTTTTTGTATTTTAGTTGCAAAAATAGGATTCAAGGCTTGTTTCAAGTCTCAACTCAATAAGGCGTAACCTTACTAATACATGATCACTTTCACCATCAATGTAAGTTTGTAATGTAAAAAGGATTTAATCTTTAAGGGGCAATATTACCCAAGAACCAATACTCCAAAATCACCCTCAACATTCCTCTAAATTTTAGTTTTGAGAGGCATTTGACATGGATTGCTATATTCATAACATGTTCATCAAGCAAACCTTATTTTTCACTTGTGATTGAACAAAATCAATTGACCGGTAAGTGCACAATAAGTTTTGACAAACCTGCCTTGAATGCGTGGCTGTTATCACTGTCAATGATGAGGAAAAGTGGTCTCCGTGTGAATGGAAGCAAATCTTCAGGATAAAGGTTGTTGAAACCTGATATAAAGAAATGCAATTAGGAACACCCATAGAATGCTGCAATTATGCTTGTTCTCTGGCTTTTGTTATATTTTTAGCAAGGATGAGTTTGTAACAGATGTCAACTTATATAATGCAGATATAATAGGAGAATACCTCCACTTCCTCGAGGACCTAGGCACAGATAACTTTCTAAACAGGAATTTGAATCTGGCTTATTGCCAACAGGAGGATCAGGCAGTGAGTTATCCTGTTTATGAGAAGTCTGTGACACACGATTCGGTCTTGAGAAGTTCAACAAACTTCCAGAGATGTCTTTTTGCAAAACAGTATTATGGTGAGTCCTTCCTGAAAAGATAACATTAAAGTCATAAAAAGGGATGGTCTAACAGATGAACAGATAATAAAAGCAGTAACTGCAGCAAAGTGCAACCTGAAGCCGATACATATATTAGCAAAATGTTATCTGAAGATAACTCTTCACAAATTGTTGCAATTACCTGCAGATACATCATAGACCTTATCAGACTCCAGAAACATTACTATATGAAATAATTTAAAATAAAGAACACCTAAACTAAAAACCAGTTGTGCACACACAGATGCGCACATATATAAAACAATATATGCATGGATGCTTGCATGCATACGTATAGTTGCAATGGACAAAACACAAAACGATACATAATCTCTGTTAGAGAATCAAACAAATAGCTGCCACTGATCCATGATTACTAAAAGCCTTGTTGCCAGACTACCAAGCAATCCACTTCTCTCCCTCCATTATCCACATCGGAGCACCTGTACCATGGTTTCAAAGAGCGCTGAAACGGGATGATACGGCACAAAACCAACACCATATGGGTGTCAGGATACTCAAACAAACATACCAGTATGTACCGGCCATACCAGTCCATATTGGTGCTTCCTGATGGTACCGTACTGACCTACCAGTTGGTACCAATAAAAAAGGGTGTCCTTGTGCAATGACTACGGTGTTTGAGAGAGATAGACATAGCCTTACCCCCGTGCGCAGAAAGGTTATTTCAATATTTCAAACTGATACCCAGGTCACAATAGAGTAGCCTTATTGTTGCACCAAGGCCCGCCCTCTATTAGTCCATATACCGTACTATTCTAAAGGAAAAATACAGAGCTTAGTACTGGTATTTAAAACCTTGCAAATGTGCCAAATTACCAATGAAGCAGTATTAGTTAGCTGAGACAGCAATAAGGTTTTATGAGGTTCAAAATTGAAATGTGTTATATTGTTATACTATGGACAGATATAAGTCTACTCAAGGAAAGCATGCTGAGGCTGGAAGATGCACTATGGTCTAGTGAGATATCTCACCCAGAGCGAACATCTACATGGACCATCAAGTCGATGCAAGCTAACTGCAGTCTTGACATTTAACTTCACTGTGTCACAGCCTGCTCACTCTCCTGGTCAGGTAGACCACCATTACTAGCTTTCATTTATGTTACTGCCTCAAATGAGATCATGAAAGAACTCTTTTTCCTCTAAAAGATGCATAAACTGGGATGTTTTTTCTTCCCTATTTTCCCTAATTTATACATCTTTAGCCATTTTATTTATGTCTTTTTGGTTCTGTCATGCATTCTGAAGAAAGAAATATACTCCTGTACAAAGGCATCAGTACACGTCAGCAGAGGCACAAGTCAATTGTAATCTGCCTGTACTCATCCACCATAAGATGTACATAAAAACACCAACATGTCAAATAAATCAGCAATTAGAGTGATGTGTCTTGGAAAGTCAGAGCCAAGTTATAAACTCTAAAATGGGACCCAATCAGCCATGGAATAACACAATGCCAGACTTGATTAGAGTGATGTGTCTTAGTAAGTCAAAGACAAGTGATAAACCCTAAAATGGGACCCAATCAGCCATGGAATAACACAATGTCCGACCTGATTATTCTTCTCTTAGGTAAATTATTTTCATTTTCTTTAAATACCTATCTGTACAGCTAGAACCTGTGTCAATCTTACCTATTTCATCATAAGCTCTGCATCTGATTAATTAGCAGGTTTCCTTTGGTTTCATATAATGTTATCTTTATCGTGTGCCGGTCAGCATTCAGATAAGCAAAGCTTTAGATTCAGAACCAAAATGAATCTAATATGGGCCTAACTTGTTATATTAAGTCCAACAAATTAGAAAAAGGGGAAGAAATACTGGAGGTTTAATGCTCACCGCAATCAAATGAGAGACAGAAGGATGGTAAATTATAGCCTTCCTTGGATTTGGAGGCAGACTTGGATCAGTCATATCCGCAGATAGGTTAATATCAATCAGTCCAGAAGCTCCACTCAGATCACTAAAGGCACCATTATCGGTTTGCTCTTTTGGAGGAGTCTGGTAGAAGGATCCACTGGGTTCCCATTCCAAACATTGAAGCATTCTGAAAGTGTCCAGAGTAAGCTCTGTAAACTTGACCTGAAAGTATGGATAACATGAAGAAGACTAAGGACAAAGCGACCTTGCTATGGCCTAAAATAATCCACAAATGTTTTATGGGTCATCAAGTGGCACATGGTACTTGTGAACCTCAAAAATCTAAAATGTCAATCAGTTCTAAATGGACATTCCTAAGAAGGCAAGTTATCTATGAAAACAAAGAAAAAGAAAAAGAGCATGTAAAATAACAAACCTCATTATGATGATAGCTTGTGAGCAAAGCATCCTGTAGCCTCAAAACCCTATTTGCATGGAATCGTGCAATATATGGAACAGAAGATAGATGAGAATCAAACAGTATGCTGTATCTCAAAGGCCTGGTGTTTGTAAAAGCTGTATTGGCTTTCAAAAACCTGAAAATTTCTTGCAGCACTAGTTTCCATTCTTTGAAATTAATCTCCTGGGCAGCCAAAAAAAAAAAAAACTCAGATTGAAAGGAGCATATATCAATATTGCAGGGATCAGAAAAGTGCAAAGCAGATTGATAAGTATAATTAAGGTAAAAGCATGAAAAGCACTCGTGCAAAAAAAAAAAAAAAAAGACAAGAAAAGAAGAAGAAGATTTGATTGGTCAGTGTTCAAATAAAATATACTGAGATTTCTCTATGAGGCTATGTAAAGGATAATATGGATATGCATATATATGACACGAAGATGCATGAGGGATCAAGAGATAAACAAGCAGTTTAAGAGCAGTGACTGTGGATAACTTCTGCAAATATGATCAGCTCGTGCAAATATAAAGGACAAAGAAAGTAGCAAATACATACAAGATACCCATTAAAAGAGTTCTTCTGCATAAATAGAAGCACCAAAACTTGCACATGGCATAGTGCAACTTACAGAACTTGCCAGAATCATGAATATTGTAACAAAGTAGAGCATTCAAAGGTACAATTCTGTATCTTTACACTCGTAACAATGAAAGACTTACTATCAAAAAGATTCGTGACGAATCGTGGTGAACCTATCATCTCCAATGCCAGGAAAAATAGAAAGATTTTATAATTTAGGGGGCCTTGAGTGGTGAATCTTTTAAACAATGTTCCTTTCATGCTCTCTGATGGCAGAAACAAAATATTTGCTTCAAGGTTTGCTGTACCGGTTGATACCATACCATACAGGTATCAAACCGGTATATAGTCTCATCTTTTACTAACACTCGGTACGCCTTGCCATCTCATACCATATCTCGTACCAACATTGTAATAGAATGGCACCAGTATAAGGTCTGATACCGAAATGGCGAACTTTGACCTATTTTAGTGAACTATATGTGCAAAACTCTAAGTTATTTGGTCAAATCATGATTAGAAGTTTTGGAATAACAAGATTAGGATGTAATTGGTAGTTCGATTTACAATTCATGAAGGATATCAACATGAGTGAACCAAATAAACAAGAATCTGTCCCAGACAGACAGCATTAAATTTGCCAAATAAGTTAAAATCCAAAATATTGCCATGCATAAGGTCTATCTGGGGCCATCTTCATGAAGGTTTTTATGTCAGTTGTTTGCCTTCCATCAAGTGAAATGTAATCGATAGGTTATTAGCTCATAACCATCTGTCACTTGATGAAAAAGAGAATGAGGTGAACCTAATCATATGCAATTGAGATAAATATGTGGACAGAGATCAATTAGATCTTTCAAAGGGCCTCTATTTGAATTGAACAGAGATGGGGATTCCATCAACTGAATCATTCCTTTGAATGAGTGGGAACCACTTAGCTTTTTGATGTAATTGGACATGTTGGATAAGAAGTCAACTTCTCCCATATTTTGCCTTTTTCAAGTTCAAGAAAGCTTGCCCGCTAGCTTGTTAATAGAAATTAGAAAAAGAAATACATTAATAAAATTACCATGTGGGGTAGGGCTCCAACATGGAGAACAATAGTCATATTTGAAGGGGTCCTCTATGAAATTGGACTAAAAGATTTGATAATGGAAAAAGATTCATGTAGTCGTGGGAACTCACCCAAGGCTGCGCTATTATCATTCAATTTATTATTGACATAAGACACCAGAATATAGATCAAATCAACCACTCAGGGATAAGTTAGACAACATCCCAGGATTTTCATTGACGAGGCTCCATCTTTTGTAGCTTCTAAGGCTTCTCAATAGAACCTAAGACAATCCTTTGCTACCAGAAAAGAAATATATATGCGCGTGTGTGTGTACACATACTTGTACATATGCTTGGTATTCCATGTGTTCTAAATATGTTGTAGCCCTTAAATTAAGCTTTCCGACAAGGAGAAAATCTTCCCTGCTCATAATATACATAAACATGATTAAATCCTTGCCCTATTTAAATCCATATAAAAGGAATTTGTGATCATCATGCTCTCAGTCATTTGAATTAAACAGCTGTCGACTCATGCAAAATAAACATCTTGTTTACTCTCTTACCAGTCATATTTCACTTCAATAGCTTTGTTCCTTAAAGCGTAGACTCTCTTTACCTTTATGTGCATCAGGGGTCCTAACAGCCTTCACCAGAATATTTCTTCAAGAGGTGAAAATGCAATCAAGAAGCAAATAAGCAAACCACAGAAAAAGAAAAGTATGTGATTCAATCAAAATGCTTATATTGACAGGAAGCAATAGCTTTGTCAATTTTAGTATGAATAAGTGGTGGAAAGGCTGCATAAACATGAGTTAAGGTCAGAAATGGCGAAGAGGAGAGGTGGACTATTCTTCACAAATCCTTCTGTATGTTTCTACTTCCAACTAAGCTTCTAGTGAAGAGAGCAGTCACCCAAGAGACATACTGACACTAAACCCAAAGAAGATATATTCAAGACATAAGGAACAGCTCAGATATGAGAGGTTACCCGTAAAAGTTATCCATACACAAAACAAGACCAGATTCTCCCTTCTTCTCTCTATTCACCATCATCACAAAAGGTGCACAACCAGTTTCCAAGAGCAAATAAGGGGAAGAGGGAAGGAGGTAGGAGGGAGAGAAAGAGAAAGGAAAAGAGAGATATTAACTCCATCCGATCTAATACGGATAAAGAGACCTAGTAGGACATTTTTTTGTTAAAAACTCCTGGATAAAAAATTAAATCGCTCTTTCATGGAGAACTTGTCTATTGGTCTACTTGAGTGTCCAGTCCATGACAATATGGTAGTGACCAAGTCTGCATATCACAAATGCTAATAAAAACCAAAAAGTTAAAACTGAGTTTGAGAACATAACATATGATCACACCTCGATATCTTAAATTAGACAGATCTAAGATTCAAGTAGCTTAAATTTATGGAGGAATGCATTAGACATATTATGTATTTGCACCTATGAGGGAATCCTCACATAAAAATTTTGATAGCAATAGTCACAAACAAGTATCCTTGTCAGGAAATTCAAGATAAGCTATAGTCAAAGATAGAAGAGCAACATGAACCTTATAATTGCATGATTCAATATATCAAATGATGACTCGGTTCAATATATAATTTCATTTTTCTGCAAACTATGACCAAGAATGGTATTATGTGATTCTGCGGATAATTGTCCCAAATACTCGAACCACATGATCATCATGCTACATTATTTTTCTGTTTTAATTGGAAAGAAGGACAATTCCTTCAGCTCCACTTATCCAAACATACAATCCCATGAACCTGCATGTGCCTTCAAACTCTCCGAAGGGGAATCCAAGGTCTAGATAGTAGTTCTCCATCACCAAAGCCATACGATAAGCAATGTGGTTTGCTTCACAATAGACACAGGTGGCATGGAAGTAATCAATTTCTTTGCAGATCAACTTAATATCAAAAATAGATGGGTGATGAGATGAAAAGTCCTCATTAGTCAATGATATAACTAGGGTCAAGCCTCTAGATCCAAACTCTTGGGACTTGCAGCTGCTCAGTAAGGAATATAAGAATGGTCCAAGCTGTAGTAAGCTCTAGAGTTGGAACTGACCAGGAAGAAAGAGGCATAGGACAAGCAGCTAGGACCCTACCAAGACAAAGCTGGCACCCACACCCCTTCCCATACAGTGGCATCAAAGTTCAGCTTCAGACAGTCTCAACTGTGGAGGTGTCCAAGAACATAGGTGTCCTTGGTGGATATTGACACCATGGATATTGCAGATAACAAGAGAAGAGGTGAAGGGAGTTTGATTACATTTAGAGACTCTTTGATGATGTAGTTCAAGTGAAATTTAGGTTTAGTTTCCTTAATTTAGTGGTTGAGTTTCATTTCCAGTTAAGATGCTATTTTTATTGAGTCTTAGGAGTCTGTTATTTAAGTCTTCAGGGAGTAGGTTAAGTATTTCTTCTCTTTTCTCTCTTTGCAACTGTTACATTAAGCTTCAAAACTGATTTTCTAGTGGATTGTTTAGTCCTTTTATGAGTAATCATCTTAAGGTCCTGCTTTAGGTTTAAGTTGGACAAGAAAAGTTGTACACTCATTAGAATTGTGATTTGGAAAGATTAAGATGATCTTCTATATGGTCCTACATAATTATGTATTTACTTTTTTGGAAAGTCTTTAGTTACTGTTCAGTGAAGTGAATAGATTTGACATAATGGAGTTTTTGGTTCATTGAGAGTCCTTTTTGAGTCAAATTAAGAGTCCTAGGTCTATTACAGATAAATTGATAGTCCTTATTTAATTAGGAAACTTTGTTTTTAGGTTCATTGAGTAACTGTATACGAGACATGGTTTAGGTTGCCACAACTAGTAACCATGACCTATATTTTAATGGAGATGGAAAAGGCATGTATGCAATATCACACTTCCTCTGTTTTGCATTGGTTCCCTGATTTACACATAGAATGGTGCAATACGAGGCACGAGGGAGTGTTTTTCTTTTTTTTTGGCAGGATGGGGGGCGGGTTTGAAATTAGATACCTGCCCCTCCCATCATCGCCCGTTTATGGATTGCACTCATCAGATGTGGCAATCAAAATCCTTTCCCTATACATACAGGTCCATCAGGAACACTGAGTTATGTATGATTTAAGGATTTTATTAACTGAAGTATCTCAATATGGAGATTTTTTACCCTCTACTAGCCTTTTTTCTCCCTACTCTTCTTCCCCTCTATTCCCTTCTTAATTTCTATATTTTCCTTTATTTTTATTCTCTTTCTCATTTTGTTGATGGTGGAAAAAAGCATTAAATATATCAAATCTGAGATTTATTTTAACTCATCTCAAGGTTATTGACAACTCTAACACTAAATAGCTGCATCAATCGAGGAGCACCTTTGAAGTGTTATACTAACAATATGCATGCAGTTTGACAAATTGACCACTGATCAAGTGCAAGCCAACAACAGGCATAGACTTAGGCAATGTCATACTTCATTATGGAATCTTTGAAGGTAATTTGGATGACAAGATTCTAACTATGGAGTTCGAGCAATGTTTCTAAATACAATGCAGGTAGCTTCCTAGGTGGATGATTAGAGAAAGTCACCTTAATGTTTTCCCTTATGTCTAAGCATGGACTATGGACAATGAAAATAACTTATAAATTAGTACTGAAAGTTGCCAAGGTGTCAATTCCCATTACTTGCCACATCTTAGTTAATATGTCATGTTTCATCTTTTGGATCATAACTATTTCTTAAATTACTCCTGATATTTATTTTGATTTTAAATATTTTTTTCTTTTGAGCTGCTTTGACCTCTCACATGTGTGAGGCAGTCCCCTAGCGCCCATTTTCTGCACACAACATTAATAAAAATTGCCAGAGTGCAAATAACCATACAAGACAAAATACCACAAGATGAGCGAGGACAAGTATCTTGGTCCACATATGCCATTTAAAGATGGAAGGCTATCACATTAAGGATTGACAAGGAGAAGCTTGCGAGATTCATCATCAATTGCATCATCTTCCCCCCCACCTAAAAGAAGAAAAAAAAACTTGTCAAAAAAAAAAAAACAACGGTAGGGATGGCAATGGGTCTGATTGCCAAAATCCAAACCCACCCCATAGTTAAAAATCCTGCACCCATACCTGCCCTATACCCATCTCGGGTCGGCTCAAGTCGAGTAAAGTAGATGTGGCAGGTTGTGGCAGGTCGAGTCGGGTTAGGTTGGATGATTATAGCTATAAGCTATAATTAATGAAATTACAACTGCTATATAAATGGAAGAAGCTTATAGCTTATTCTCTTATAACCCAATTTTTGATTCAGATAGAGAGAATCCTAGTATATATCAATAACTACAATATATTCTAAAAAAATAGTTCATACATAGATCAAGTTAATTGAGGGCTTGGAAACAAAACAAACAAAAATGATCGATTGCTGTGATTTTCAGAGAATATATATGTTTTTTAAGTTTCAACAATAATAAATTTTTAAGTAAAAGGGAGAGGGAAGACCGAGGTGAATGGTCTGTGATAGCTATCATTTATTGAGTGAACAGAGGGGGAAGTTGGATTGAGGTTATGTTATATTGGATTGGATTCGGAGCAAGGCATACCATTACCCATACCAAACCAGAACCTGCCTTGAGTATTATATCTACCCATACCCATCTCCGAGTTTAAACAGGGTAAAATCCGCCACATTCGGGTCGGTTCAGGTACTTGATAGGTTGGCTAAAATTGCCATCCCTAATATATGGTTAGGATGACATATCAAAACGAGCAAGCGTAGGAGTGGTTGCTCATCGGAAGTCTGAATCCTCTAATAGGAAGAATGGTCCATGGTCATCCACCTCCATGGCTCCACCTACCCATAAGTTTACTGCATAAGTGCTGATAGAATGCGCCATGCATGTAAAGACCCTCCATCTGCATGGGTAGAGAACCTCTGAGACCAAGAACTAAACAATCTTTCCAGATATAACAAACACAGAGCATAAATTTGGTAGAGGAAAAGCAACATTCTGTCATGTTAATGGGCAGTAAGTGGGGTTGTCATGTTTATTTCAGGCATGACCGTAGCAGATATCTTTGATGAGTTAAGCTGACTCTGAAGTCTGAATCATGCTTGAACAATCACCAATCATAAAGCCAAAAATTTTAAAAAAAAAAATCTAGTAAATTTGGGTGCTCAACTCACAGAAGATATCCATATTTTTCTGCAGAAGACAGGAATTCAAAAATAAAAATAAAAGATAAAATAAAATAAAATAATGCCTACGAGTGGTTAGGTAACCAATTCAATCCTCCAAACAGAATGCCATCACTATCCAACAAGTCTAACATCCTACTAGTTTCTTACCACTAAAGAAGGAAAATAAAACATCTGTAAGATATGTTTTTCCATATGTTACCATACTCTAAGCTTCTTTATCTGTAACCGTAAGTATCAATCTAGTAATGCAGGCACCGAACCCAAGAAAAAAAATGTTTAAAAAATGAAAAAGAGGACGTTTTCCCCAGGAAATTAAGCATACAAACAATTAAAAGAAACTAAACCCAGTGTAGAGTACCAAGTTAAAGAAAATGGAAGGCTAACTAAGATAAAGGAGCCAATTTGGGCATACCGGGTGAGCGGCCTTCGACTCCTCCACCAGAGCCCTAAACCTTTCGGCGAGGTGCTTCACCGCATCCGTCCGGTTCAGCAGCATGGCCACGATCAAGAACCTCGCGTGGAACCTGAGCTCCTTGTACCTCAGTCCCAGATCGGTCCTCGCCGACGACGACAAGGCCAACGACCCCTTCCCGGCCTCGAAGTACCCGCGGTTCAGAATCGCCTCGTAGAAAACGTACGCCTCGAGGAGGTACCGGACCTCGCTGGTCCGAAGGTACTGGGTGTAGTACAGCTGACCGATCCGGGAGGCGATCTCGCCGATCTCCCACCGGCGCAGGCCGGCGGCGATGAGCTCGCGGCGACGCTCCTGCTGGAACCTCCAGAGGCTAGTGTAGGCCCTGAATACCTTGCGGTAGTAGTGGAGGAGGTGCGGCCCGCGGCCGTACGGCGGGAGGTCGCGGACGCGGGCGAACTTCCGGTCGGCGCTCTCCACCAGTGTCCGGAAGGTGCGGAAGGCGGCAGCAGCGGCGGCGGCGTCGGAGCCGTAGGTGGCAGATGGGGGGGCGTCGCCGCCCTCGGAGTCGGCGGCCATGGTGACGGAAAGTGTGGGATGGGGAGGGGGCGCTCTCTCGGCACGCGCGAGGAAGGAGGGAGGGTGGAGTGCTCCAGCGTTTCAAGGAGGAGAGCGTTCTGGTGTCCCGCGGAGACTCTTTTATCTTGGTTTCGTTTTTTAAAAAAGCCCTCATAACCTACGACATTTGTACATAGATCCTCCTGGCCTTGGCCGCCTTGCCATTTAATTCATGTACCGAGTTACTAACTCCCAGGAACAATAATTGTTTGATGGATGTTGGATGGTAAGTTTGGACTCATGGGACCCACTTGCCAATTTTGATGGTACGAACTCAGGCTTTTTTTTTTTCTCTGCCTGGATTAGGTTTCATAAGTTTCATTTTATGGTACACTAAGCTCATTTAATAGTCATTTTGTGTACGGGTTTATTAATTCCAACGAGCCTTACGAATTTGTGCGAAGACTATTTATTGTTAAGGAACGTTGAATGGTGTGCATAACGTCCGACTTCTTAACTCTAGTAATACGGCAACAGTATATTCTATCTTCCCCCAAAAAGTGATGCATCTCTCAGTTATTTTCTTGTGAGGGGTGAATCCAAGAAGTGGTGGTGTTAGCATCGAGTTAATCGAAAAATTATTCTTAAACTTTAAATAAAATATAAAATTTAATATTTTGTTTCTGTGTAGTTTAATTATAATGATTGATATTTTTTATTAATTTTGATGTTTTTATAGTGATTATATTGTTAGGCTACATATTGTTTTATGTATTATTGTAATTATAAACATAATTAATAAAGATTACGTCTTCTTTTCTTACTTTGACTATGGGATGGAATATGAACAGTCAACAATTTTTTTAATTCCCAAGGATCAATTTTGTTTGGATTTTTTTAATTATGAAAACATATATTATGCGAGTCAATCTTTTACCCTAATTTTTTTTTTTTAAGCATCATTGACCTTGGTATGGATTGGTTCATGTACATCCATCAAGTATGCAGAATCTCACCATGGCAGAACTAGACAAGTTATAATGGCAAATAATTTGGCATTATGATAACTGGATGATAAATTAGACTCTAGAAGAGAGAGGAGAGAAGGGATAGCTTATATCCAAGCACCTAAAATATAAATTAATAATGGCACCTGGAAGTTAGAAATGACATGATGTTCTTTGTCTCATTGTCTTCCTTGGTAAAGTGGGAGCTTTCTGAAAGGTCAAGTCATCATATTTGCAGTAAAATGGGCAAAAACCCAAGTGAAAAGCACATGAGCGGCCACTCATGATTTGAAGTGGCCACCCAATGTGTTAGAAAACTGAAAAGCTAGTGGTGTGTGGAGGAGCAATGAGAAACTCTAATAACTCTATAGGCTCTCTCAAACTCCGGTGCTAAGCTCTTGCCGCCCCACCATTATTTAATCAAAAGTTTATAAGATGGGATATCCCAGAGGCCAATGAATGGTATTCGAACAATTAGGTTGTAATTATAGTGAGTTACTTTTAAGGAAGATCCATCATTAATTAATTTCAGCCAGACCCCACGCCTATGTCATGCAACCAACTCTGTTCATCTATTGATCCCACCAGAAATTAATCAATTAATTGAGTAATCATTACCTTTAGAACTCCAACTTAAGTCTAATGATGCATAAAGGGGTTTATTTCACCGGATGGTGGCTGGAATCGGAATGTTGGTGGGGCGGGGACTAGCGAACGGACGGTCAGGATGCGTCCGCCGTGTGAGACATCGCCATGGGTACTTGAGAGGTGTTGGAATTTCTCGGTAATCGGAGTGGGGTCTTAATTGCCGGGGACTTTTCTCTTTCCGAAATTGACGTGACGTCAGATTCCGTGGAGGCGGTGGAATGTCGGATCCCCCCGTTTGACTTCAAAAATTTCTTTCAACTACTGCCGGCCTGCGCCCTACTATGGACGTAATACTTAACCACTTATTCTATTTAACTTATTCAATCTAGATTAAATTAAATTATCTATTTAATCAAATAATTATATTTGAATCTAAACTTTTAGCCTATTTTATAAGCAGATAAGATTTGAATTGATATTTTTTTGATTTATGTTATATGTGACTCAATGTGTGCATGTCATCCAATCCAACTGGATTGCTATTTCTTCATTTAAGGCATAAATAATCGTCGAAATGTATTGAAAGATAGCATCCGATAAATAAACATCTAATTTTACTAAAAAAAATTTTTAGAAAATAAAGTTTTTCGAGTCTCTAAAGTTTAACCCTGTGTGATTAGTTATTAACAAAATACTTAAGAAATCCCAAATTTTTTAATATCAATATTATATTTCAAAAAATTAAAAATTTACTAAAGAGAAGTAAGACAGTGGAACTTGATCCAATAAAAAGGATGCCATCGAAAACTTGAACACCTCTTTCCCAGAAACAAAGAGATAGAGAGGAGGTGGCTTAGATAGAGATCAAGAATAAGAAGCCAATGAACACAACTCCCAAGCATCATAAATCGTGAAAAATAAAAACTGCATACGATCTCTAGATTGAAGATGATTCTTTAGAGCGACTTCTAATTTCTAGTCTGTATAATGCTCTGCTTGTTTAACAATTGCCCAATCCATTAGTATACCCTGAGAAAGAGGACAATTCAAGCATTTTGCTCCATTCTATCTTTCCATCGGATTCATCAAGATTGATCCTTTCTCCTAGCTAAGGTTCTAAGCATTTATGTGATTCTTGACTATTATCATTTCTTTATAAATCTTTCAATATTCCTGTCGATATCCTATCAACTTTCTTCTAAAATATAATCTTCAAGGGTTTTTGTTCAATTGCTTATTATTCTTATATCCCAAAGAAGGGTTCAAAAGCAATAGCATGAGTACTCTAACCATGTCTCTCCATATCAATCTCGTTATATATGGAAGAACTAGGATAGGATAAAGAAGGATTTAGATTTGAATGTCCTAAGGCACTACATCAAATATATGGTATACTTTCAAGCTCAAACCAAACCACCTAGTAACTGTTAGCGCCAACTCTTGCTTCGACCATCTAAAGAGGAGAGGTGGGTGTGCTAAAAAAATGGTTCGCTTACAACAATTGGTGACAAATCATGCCTAGGCTGTGGTAAATGCACATACATGCCACCAGCATTGGATTAACCGGAAATAGAAGATCAAAGTATGATAATGAAAAAAGATACCTTAACTTTCAAAAAAAATTGCTATTGTCCCACCATCCATTTGAAAGAAGAAGGATAGGACAAGATACAACTGCTACTTCTCTACGTAAATCAGAATTCTACTAATCCTCTCTAATATCATTTGTAATGACATAGGACCTCATCCAAAAAGGCTAGTCATAAGTTTTTTTTTTTTTGATAGAAAGCCATAAGATATTATTTAGATTTCTTAGTACTAGATAAGTATTCATAATTTATCCATTGCATAGCCGATGTGAAACTAACCATCCACCCACAAGAGTCCTCATATTTTATATGTAAGAAGGTACACGCTAAGTTTCAACGGGGAAGTTGAAATTCAACCTTTGAATCGATTGCCATTTAATAGTTACGCTAGGTTAGTTAGCCATTTGATTCTATTTTTCCCACTTCACATATGAAAATAACAGATATAATTGACTGTAGGAGCAGGCAGAGCTGGTGTTTTACTCTTATTCATTTGATTTAGAGGAAGGTGTGCATGTGGTTAAAAATAAGTTTAACAGCGTCCAAGGCTAGTGCCATAAGATAGCAACAGGTGTTTCCAAACGCCCTTCTCCTCAATTGGTATAACAACAAAATGCAAGCTGTTTTGCCTCATCTACCTGATCCCTGTGGCATATAACAACAGCTCACCCGTACCCCACACAGCTACTTGCCACGTGCCCTGCTTTAATAAGCCATGGCCCCAGAAATAGTTGGCTCGTCGTACAAGCTAAGAAACATCGATTGGACAGCCTGGATCGAATGTCTTGGGCCAAAGCTTTAATAAAGAGAGGAGTAACAGGTATTATATTCCAGTCCCTGGATCGAATGTCGGATAAAAGCTTTAGAAAAAAAAATATGGGGAGGACGGTGCGCAGCCCTGCCATACGATCAGGATCTGACGGTCCTGACCGGGGGAATAAAACAGCTGACAGCTTTAATACCTGCTCCCAGTTTAATTTAAGGTATATTAGCGGCAGTTGACTTCAAAAAAAAAAAAAAAATTAGAGGAGAAGAGGCCACCTAACCACGAGCCAAAAGTCGCGGCATTTGTCTCCATGCTCCCACGTCGTCCATGGCACTGCACCAAATGGGTCCACCGAGATGACCAAATAGGGAGCACCGTGGGTGGCAGGGAAGCGTCTCGACGCCACCTTCTTTGAAGAAGTGCAGCCTTACATGTTACTTTCAACGTGCTAGTTATTATAGATTGGACTTTGTTACATGTAATGGGGGAGGTCTTGAATCGATTAATCCCAGTCATGATAGTTCACATATGGTGGGGCAATTGTTAATTTCTGCCAACAAGCGTGGCATGGTATGACTTGAACTATTTTAAAAAATAGGTGCAGTGCATTATGGGATGACCTTAGGTTGTTACATTTCTATATTGGTTGGGTTCAAAATATATATGTTTGTCGAAATATCAAAGATATATATATATTCTGACAATTATTAGATGGCTTTTAGATCCACCGCTTGCTGAATTTAGCCTCTATCCTATTCTTCAGAATTGCTGGCATTTGTTGGGCACGTTGTTCTCTTTCGAATTTCTCATATATTTTGGAAAGCCAATAGTACAACTGATTGGATGACGTCTTATGTGACCAATAACATAGAATCGGTATTATTGGATGCTATGACAAATCTTCTGATTCGTTGTGAAATATTTTGCCTGCTGATTCCCATAGATATATTTATGCCCGTTCGGTTTAATTTATCTGATTTACTAAAAAAAATAATAATAAGCTACCTGAAATGATTGAAAGGTTGCTGCTGGTTGCTATTGCAATTGTGGCAAATGGATGGGAGTTCTTATATGGCACATGATTTCTGGGTGGAGCCCTTTTGAGACCATTGCAAACACAGTCAACAGATGCATGCCCAAGCTAGGTCTTTCCATGCATGGAAAGTCATGGTACTGTTCAGACTTGTGGTCCTAGTTATTCCACAGCAATAAATGGTAGATGACCAGGTTTTTAAGTTGAAGGAGGGAATATGAAAGCTATGTGCAAATAAACTATTTCTCTTTCTAATATTGGGGTGTCTGGTCGTCAACTCAAGTTACTAATGCCAAGGATCTTTGTGTTACTAATGCCAATATTTGTCTCCCACCTTAGAAAGTTGTGTCCTTTAAATAGTTTTTATTAGGAAGTCATTTGTGGAGAGCATAAAGTAAGCGTTATCAGACCGCTACCATTTTATTTTCCTTGACTTGACTTGGATTTTGCTTTGTTTAAGCATACGTCTGCTACGCCTGTAATTATCTCTATCACTTAGACACTCGACAAGACAAATGCTCAAAAGGAATAGCACGTATAATCCACTTCCAACATATTTAGTACTTAAATCTTGTACTAGTATTTGACTCGATCAATACAAAATAAAGCACAAATGACCACTACTTAGTGATGCTTATCATAACTTACCACCAAGCCAATAGGGAAGAACTCTATGATCATGATCACCAATTGCTGAATATATTTTATTCTTATATTAGATCATATATTGCACTAAGTTCTTACCTAACTAATGTAATGAAGATCAATTTTTATTTTCGCTGTCGGTTTTTCAACTCTGTCCCTTGTTGGCGGGCACAAGTTGGTTTTCTTTTTTTTATCCTCAAAGATAGGAAGAAGATCATCTGTGTATCCCCTCCTTTATGATCAGAAGTTGGATTGCTTCTCTCTCCATCTTCTATACCTAGTTGCATTGCATATGACACTAACATGATAATTTCCTAAATAATAATTTAAAAATTAAATCATGTGCTATGATTATTCTAGCCTGATTTAATTTCAACAGCTTTTTCCACATGGAGTCAAGTCCCATGTAGATTGCAGTAGAATGCATTCGTTAAAATCGAGTTTTACATCTATACACATGCGAGCGCACACAAACAGACATAAAATTTGGAGGAAAAAAAAATCGTATTTTCTTGCCATCATATGAAGAAGAATCTAGCCATATAAAACTCTTCCATTGTTATAATAGATATCATAAACATAATCATAATAATCAAACCTTTCTCTAACTATGCGGATCGGCTTTATGGATCCTCATTTTCCAAGTATTTCTATTATATTAGATGTATAAAATTATTTGTCAAAAAGTAAAATCGTTAAATATAAAATTATCAGAAATTATATTAGTAAAGATCAAAATTTAACTTATTATCCTGGAGTAATGCAACTAGGGCTCATCTGGTATTAAGAAAAAGCTTTTCATAAATGGGTATACTGTGTGCCAGAGGGGGATTGGTGCAATTCATGAGATGAGCGCTATTCATGGAGAGGTATTGGTGTGATAGACTAATTCTCCTCTGACACATTGCATTAGCATTTTCTTTTTGGGTATTGGATTTGGGTCCTAAAGTATTTTCATTTCTCTATTATCACTAATTAAAGGCATGCTAAATGGTTCCCATGAACAAAACTCGATTCAATAAAGCCAATAAAAAGTTTTCACATAGACCTGTGTCGCCTATTTGGATGCTTTGAGTCCATTGTCTGATATTGTCTCATTAAGTCCAAAAGGATGAAAGAGATATGGTGGGAAGGACTCGACTATTGAAAAATATTAAAATAGTGGAAATATAAATTTGATAAAATGGGAATGGGATAGTTTTCATTATAATAATAAACATATATATCAAATGATAGGAAAGGAAAGCTACATTCTTATAAAATTTATAAAACAATCATGCTAAGGAATAATAGTTCCACATTAGATAGGTTAGGACTCTTGTGGTGTTTATATACTTTTCGACTCATCTATCTAACTGTCCGAGTTTTTAGATAAGATCTTAATATCGTATCAAAGTCCACTGATCCAAAAAAATAAAACAAAAATAATAAATCCTTATTTCATTAGATGTACCTTATTGTTGATTCAACTTAGGCCAACCAAGCCTAGTCCAAATTTTAAACCTAGATACACATTGGGTTAAGTTTGTCCATTTATTGCTAGCTTAAACGAGATTTAGATTATAAAGAGAATCTATATAAAATTGGTTTGGTTCAAAATTAGGGTTGGCCATGATTGGCGGGTTCTCTCACCTCTCCCACTTCTGTCTCGGAAATGTAACATGCGAATGGTTTGTTTATCCTCAAAACAAACAATTCCAAAATATATGTGCACCCATTTTTCCTATACCACCTAATCTATTTGTATATAAACTGATAGTTACTTTTATTGTAGATAGCACGAGTGATGCGGTACACCACTAAATGTCTAAATCACATATAGAGGCTTACGTAGTTTTGTCACAACTCGCATGTCGTCTCCCTTGCATAATTGCAATAGTGACGATAAGGTAGGACCATATATCGTCCACCCCTATCTAAAGCCTCCATATACTTAGCGATAGTTAAATATTGCAATGCTTAATTACTATTTAAAAAGCCAAATTATCTTGTCATCAAGATCAAAATGTGGCAAAGTATATTAGTTTATTTAAAGATCTAGGATGTCATGTGCTACCTAAACCGAGTTATGGGTGCAGTTGGTTGTTCAATGAGATGTCAAGTGATGCATGCAATTTTGGAACCTTAATTATTACATGAGTTTTACTTTGTAAAAAAGGATTGATGACTGAGTTAAGATAGTGGATGACAATTGAGTGGACAAAACACAAGAGGCCGAAGAATGTCTGTGAAAAAAGAAACAAAAGCAGCCATTGCCACCTAAGAAAGCTTCCATGGCACTTTGGCAGTCTTCTCAATCTAGCTCCCATGGTTCTTTCTTGAAGTCCAAGGTGTGGGGGCTGTCAAAAAGGAAAAGCAGAAAGGTTGAAGGGTATGATTGCTAATGATGCTCATCAAGGCATCAAGGCCAAGAAAGAGAGTTGGTGGCTTTAGGTCCCGGGGGCCATGCCACAGGAGCCCATGCGAGGAGCCAAACCCATTCAAATAATTGCGAAGGACCCAATGAGAATGTGGGAAAAGGCTATTTGAAACCAAATATAGAACCCAGCTAGTGTGCTTCTTAATTTAAGACATCAATCTTATGATGTTGTACTGGTTTTCACAAAGCTAGAAGTCATGGAACTGCCATGTTGGGGACCGCCATAACGTTCTATTAGTGGCCGTTGTCTAGGGAGTCAAAGCCAGAATGGACTTTTTATAAAGTGAAGGACTGGCTATATATATAATGATCATATTAGGTCATCATGATAGAACAAAAATAAATATTAATGGCTAAGTAATGATTTTTTTGCCGGAGGACACCATTACCCGGATATAAACCCTAAACACCTCTTAAGTAGAGCGGAATGCTAACCAACTGAGCTAAGTTGATTGGTTATTTGATTTCATCGTTGAATTAGTATGAAAAATCAAATTTATAGGATATTATTTTCAACTTAGTGGAAATGTGAAATAGTGGATGTGATTTTTTTTTTTCAATAATCATCAGACAAGTTAATTAGAAAATAATGGTTCTTAAATGAAATCCATCATGGATAGATTATTTTTTATAAATTGCAGTAATTTTAAAATATTATATCTATAATGTGTCCCTCCCTCACCTGATTCATGAATTTGATGTGGATTCTAAGGTAGAAATGAACCTTTTTGTCAGTTTTTTTTAAGAAAAAAGGGATATTGGAGGGTGGAAGCATGCAATTAGAGGTATCAACCAACCAAAGCATGTAAGAGCCAATTTGATTTGCTCTATACTCGACAAGACCAGTTAGTTTGAGCTTGGACCAATCAATCTTCATTTAAGCTACCAATAAGAAGTTGGTAATGGGTGAGCAATTGGTGAAGATCACCTCATGGGAAGGGGTGTGAGTTGGGGTGGTGGGAACGAGTTTAATGAGATCATTGGTTCACTAACAGTTCGGATCAAGTTCGGTTCAAGCCCATAAGCATCTATCATTAACATACAATTAAGCTTAGATGGAAGTGTATCTCCCTGCTTCGAGCAAACATATGCTTGAATTGTCGCAAATTCCACAAAATTATCCACCTGATTGCCTTCTCTGAAGATGTGGGATGCTCCGAATGCCCAAATGGTCTGCTTCATCTGCATAATATCAGTAAAGAAGTAGTTCGAGACCCATTTTTCTCCTAATTAAGAGCATCAAGATCATGTACATCAACACCAAGTGGTTCGAGCCTCAAACTGGAATTCTTTGGGGAACATTACTTCCATTCTTTGATTAACCTACCATTTAGATCATGGTTGCTTGATAAAATATTTAATTCCAATCCATATGTTTAGGGTCATTTAATCTTTAGCTCTTGTATTTGGGCATAAACGTGCATCATACATATAAATGTTCCATGAAACTTGGACATGCTTTTAGCTTGCAGGTTCCTAAGAAGTACCACCTCATTACCCCCATGATGGGGATCTAATGCCCCCCTTGACTTACATGCAAGCGCCAATCAACGGGCACCGATGTGATGCATACTGGGCCATGCGGTCTTGCTCATACGGCCCGCATAATTCTGGATGAAACATGGCATCAACACACATAAATAATAAACAAGGTAGTGACTTGAAGTTATAATAAAGTCCAAAAGACTATTGTCAGGGGATAATCAAATTAAAGTCCAAGAAATTAAGTTTTTATCATCCAATTGAGTCAGCACTCGCATCACCGACTGGCTTAATGAGGTCGATGATCCTAGCACAACTTTGTATAAATAGCATAAATTCTTCCTAATGGCCTCGGCTTACTACTAATTAGCCTAAGGCTCTATTTGGGGAGCTTTTGGAGGGCCAAAAAGTGCAGGCTCTATTTGGGGAGCTTTTGGAGGGCCAAAAAGCACTTTTTGGCCCTACAAAAGTACTTTTAGATAAAAAATGGTGTTTGGTAAAATTTCGGAAAGCTGAAAATAGCTTTTGGAGAGAAGCTCCAATTTGGAGCTTTCCGAAAATGTTGTTTTCAGTTTTGTCGGGAAGCTATTTTTGGACCAAAATACCCCCATTTAAATCACACTTTTTTCTCCCAAAAACCCTTATCCTGCCTCTTCCTTTCTCCCTTTCCCTCTCAATCTTCTTCTTCCTTTCTCTCTATTTGTTAGAGAGATAAATGGTCATTA